>MU671134.1:219374-278568 GCA_026770625.1 Nicotiana glauca | reverse complement strand
GCCAACAAAAACATAAAGAAGATTTTGAGAAAAATGGTAGAAGGGTCCAGACAGTGGCATGAAAAGCTACCCTTTGCATTAAGGGTCATCACACTACTATTCATACTTCAGTTGTTGCAACTCCTTATTTGTTGGTATACGGAACTGAAGCAGTAATACCAGCAGAGGTCGAAATCCCGCCCCTCCGGATTGTCGCTGAAGCCGGGATTGATGATGATGAATGGGTCAAAGCTCGACTGGAGCAGTTGAGCTTAATGGATGAAAAGATATTGGCAGCAGTATGTCATGGCTAGTTGTATCAGAAAAGAATGGCAAGAGCATACAATAAGAAGGTGCGCCCTAGAAAATTTGAAGTAGGGAAGCAAGTATTGAAACGGATTATCCCACATCAGGTCGAAGCAAAAGGCAAGTTCGCCCCAAATTGGCAAGGGCCTTATATTGTGACCAGAGTATTATCCAACGACGCTTTACGTCTGACAGATATCGAAGGAAGATGCATCGACATGGCTATCAATTCTAATGCAGTCAAGAGATACTATGTGTAATTTCTTTGATCATGATAGTTATTTATTTGTTTGTTTGTATTTGGTACTTATTGGATAATGAAATGACGAAGGCAATTCTTTCTTCCTTCCAAACACTTTCAACCTTTGCTCTCCGTTTTGAGCCTTATTTATTCTTTCATACCCCTCTCTTGGAATCGTTAAAGAAAACGAAAAAATGAAAAAAAAGAGAAAAAGAAAAAATAATAAGAAAATCACATGAAAACAAAACTTAGTGAACTACGTTCGACCTGATTCCTCCAAGAGGATACAAAGGCGCCTCACGGCTCGGTCGCAAGGTGACAAAGTGTCACAAAAAACTGGGGGCAGAAGTTATGTTCTTTTTTTAATTTTGGGAAAAAAGTTTGATTCCAAGAGTTGTAATCTCTTACCCATCAAGTTATTTTGAACTTCATGATAACCTTTTCTTCTCTTTACCCACACAAAACCCACATCTTATGTCCAAAAAAGACCTCCCGATCGTTATCTGAGAAGTGCCAAGTCAGGCAGATGAAAGCCAAGGGTAATACACTGATCCCCGACCAGACAAGGGTCATAAGATAAAGAAATTGATAGGCAAAAGAATACCCAGTGGAGAGAATCTTATCGGTAACACTCCAATCCCCAGCTGAAAAATAAAATGAGAGAGTCTTATCGGTGAAAACCTTCACAGGCACCATAAGGCGACGTAAGCTGAGAGAAATAAAATGAGAGAGTCTTGTGGTGAAAATCTTCACAGACACCATAAGGCAACAGGGGCTGAGAGAAATGAGAGAGTCTTATTGGTGAAAACCCCTCGAAGGGCACTATGAGGCAACAAGATGCGATTGGCGGAAAGGACTCGCATATGGAAAAGAGTTGGGCATCTGTTTATCCCCGGCAAATGAGGCCATCAGAAAGATTGATTGATACAAATAGACTGGGTCGATTAATCCGGCATGCACGACATGATTGTTGGGACCAGTCATACCGTCCAGATAAGTTCTTTCTTTTTCTTTTCCCCCCAGAATTTGTTCAGAAAGATTTTTCTATTTTTGTATCTTTTCATTTCTTTATCTAGAAATTTGAGAAGGATTTTTTAGAGTTTACTACAAGTTGCAAAAATGGTACGAAGCGAAATGTGAAGAGGACATGCCAAAGACAAGGCAATAAGAAAAAAGGCGTTTGTTGCAAGAAAAAATGACAAACTGGCCTAAAAAGTAAGGGAAATATGGAGAAAAGCTAGGAAGCAACGATTGAGGAATTTATGGATCAAGTTCCAAGAGGATCCCCAGCAGAACTTCGATGGATTACCGACCATGTTCCAGGATGGTCAGATAACACACAAAAGGGGAAGGAGAAAGGGAGAATTCATCCGCAACAAAATAACCCCAGCAGTCTTATCCTCAATGATGTCATCCCCGGATTGTAACATTTTATCCCCTGCAGTATGAGGGAAAATAAAACTTTGGAAGGGAGTAGTTTTGGAGTTGAAAAAGTCTCCCCCAGCATGTTTGGTAACAAAAGAGCGGGGAAGGGATAAATGGAAAATCCATTCCCAATAGAAATATCATCCCCAGCAAGTAAAGTTATCCCCAACCAGTTTTGGGGGCACAGAGCAAGGAAAAGAAAAAAAAAGGGAAAGAAAAAAAAAACCATCCCCAGCAAGAGTGGCGTGACCACTCACTATGTTTTAAACTAACAAGATTTTCTTTGATTTTACAAGAAAATAAAGGTTGATGATGGCATAAATACACGCCACAAGGAAGGTCAGCAAAACTGGGGCAGAAAATTTTTTGCCGCTGTCAAAAAAAAAAAAAAATCTCGGATGAACGAGGAAACAAATCCAATACTTTTCATGTCTTACCAATTAGGCGCCCACCTGTATAACAAGGGAATAATTTTCATATCTTAGCCATTAGGCGCCCAACTGTATATCAAGGGAATACTTTTCATGTCTTACCAATTAGGCACCCACCTGTATAACTAGGGAATACATTTCATGTTTTTGCATTTAGGCGCCCACCTGTATAACTAGGGAATACATTTCATGTCTTAGCAGATAGGCGCCCACCTGTATAACTAGGGAATAATTTCCAAATTTTTAGATAAATAGGCGCCCACCTGTATAACTAGGGAATAATTTCCATATTTTTAGATAAATAGGCGCGCACCTGCATAATAAGTGGAATAATTTTTGCATGTCTTTAGAATAATAGGCGCCCACCTGTATAATAAGCGCAATAATTTTTTGCATGTCTTTAGAAAATAGGCGCCCACCTGCATAATAAGTGGAATAATTTTTGCATGTCTTTAGAATAATAGGCGCCCACCTGTATAATATGTGGAATGATTTTCATGTTTTAGATAAATAGGCGCCCACCTATATAATAAGAGGAATATTTTTCATGTTTTAGATAAATAGGCGCCCACCTGTATAACAAGAGGAATATTTTTTCAGTCTTTACATTTCAGGTATTGAAACCAGTAACCCACCATAAAGCAGAAGGTTACAACAAGAGTTCCCAGCGCAAATTCAAGCGCATGAGTCAAAAGAAACATAAGACAAATCTCGAGAGAAGCAGCCTTCGAGCCTTGGTTGTCCCCAACATAACAGACTTGACAAAGAAAGCAGCATTCCGGGGAAGCATCAAAAGGATCGATAAAGGAAGTCGTATCCCCAGCGGATTGAGCAAAACGATGAAAACTGGTATTTGGAAAAGAAGAAGGCCAGTGTCATCCCCAAGTTTGCGGAAGAAAGAAGTACCGAAGGAAACACAAGCCGACAAGAAAGCAAGGCGACAAGAACAAGTTGAAGATAGATAGGATTTTGTGATACGTAGGCTAGCCTAGATTCTTGTTTTCTTTTTAGCACGGTGTAAGAAAGAGATCAGTAAAGCAGTGGTAACGGCATGCAGCAGCAGTAACAGCAGAACCATAATTCCCCGGTAGTCCCAGCAACCAAAACTTCCCGAACTACACTGACCCAATTCTTGTTCAGCCCAGGATATGTAGGAGGCCTCCCGAAGCAAAGGCTCGGTAAAACTCTTTCAAAAAAATTCTTCACACGCAGTACTCGAACGGGCAAAAATCGCTCGTATCCGCTCATTTATCTTTGCACAAAAACTCTTCGTGTTTCCGGGCAAAGAGGGGTAGCTGTGAGCACGTGATTTTTGCCCTATAAGTGTATTACTCCCAAAAAACCAAAATAAAATATTTTATTTGTTTTGTGTAGATTTTTGTGCTATTTTTCTCTTATTTTTGTTTGCATTTGCGTGTGCATGTTTATTTGTTTAAATTAGTTAAAAATACAAAAATATTGCATTTAGAACTCAATTCTACAATTAGGAATTAATTAGTATTTGTGGGATTTTAGGATTCTTTTTAGTTTTAATTAAGGAATAATGGAAATAAAGAAAAGAGGGACAAAAATTGATTTGGGCTGCTTCATTTTTATCAAAATCTAGGCCCAAATCCCTGATCCATACCTGGTCCAAGTCAACCAACATCGGAGACGTCCAGACGACGTCGTTTGCTCATACTTGATCTGGGCCGTCGATCTCAAATTGTTCAACGGCCGAGATTAATCCAACCCTACCTGCCTGACCCGTTACCCGTCTCAACTCAACCCCTCATTAAACCAAACGACCCCGTTTTGTACCAAAACGACCCCGTTCCCTTCTCCACAATCAATCCAAGCCGTTGAGATCATTCAATCTAACGGCTCAGATCAATTGAATCATTTCAATACACCAAAGTCCCACCCCCAAACCCCTTGTCACACCTCCATTCCCAAACGACCCCTTCCCCCTTCGTCTCTCTCACCAAGACCAAACACACCCCAAGAACCCTAGCTAGCTGCCACCCCTCCCCTTCATCGTAAACCAGGCAGCAACGATGCTGGTGACCACCAAACTAACACCACAGAACCCCCATCACACCCTGAACCCAAATCCACAAGCCCCTTGACTCGAATCAACCTCCAGCTTCTCGAATCTTCAATCGAAGATTTGAGCCAAAACTAAACCAACGCCAAACCATCCAAAATTGATACCTAACACTCCCCTAACCTCCCTCGTAAACAAACCAACACTGGTTTGGTTCGAATCAAGCCCAAACCACTTGAACCCTAACCTGAGCCCCAAGAACCCTAGAAGATATTCGAGTCGATTCGAATATTTTGATGGTTGAATGGGCTTTAGTCGAGGTGTTCTCATTTGAGAACACTCGATTAAAGCCCGTTTGGCCTCAAAAATTTCAAATCCGAGTCTGCCCAAGTCCGTTCTGATTTCTAATTTTCCTCTCAAGGTATTTCTTCTCTTTTTCTTCTATCTTTATTTGTTTGTTTGTTAATCCAGTTCTGTTAGCATTTTTATCTTCTTCGATTTTTTGTCAAACTTTTCCGCTCTTCTCTCAAAGACCTTTTATTTGGTCGATTTGTTTGCTTCTGATTGTTTGTCAAATATATGTTTGTTATAGTGTACCTATTCGCTTCGATTGATATCGTCGAATAATTAGTTCTGTGTTTTCTCCTGTTCTGCCCAAAACTATGAATCACTGAGTTGTGTGTTGATTATTTGTTATCGATTTTGTGTTGTATTCAATTGGATAAATATCGTTGATTAGTTGTAAAGGTTTGTTTTGTTAGAACAATGTGACAGTGTTGGTCAATACTGCCTAAGTTTGGTCCAAACCACTGTTTGAATTAAGGCTTAAGTTGTTCATGGCTAAGTTCAAGAAGTTGAATTGGTTATAGCTGTAATCCCAATACAAATCCAGAACTTAGTTAAGTGGCCTGCTAATTGCACATCAATATACCCTCAAAATTGGTATTTAAATGGATTAAAAGGGAGGTTTTGTAGTTGAATTACAGCCTGTTTAGACAATGGATCATGGAAGTAAGAAACCAGTTTCACTTAGGATTAAAAAAGGTGCAAAACACATGAGATGGGATAGTGGAGCCTTCTGGACAGCAGTGTGTTCCACCAGTTCTGACTTCAGGAGCTTTTTAAATTAGAGGCTACATACTTAGATAAGTAAAAGTGGGAAAAACAGAGGGAATAAGATGGGTTGGTCAGTTTTTAAAACAATAAAAAATAGGCTGAAAGGTTTGTAGTTTGGATACATAAGGAAAGAGAGACACACTGAGGAGAGAGATTCTGAAAAACAGAGATAGACACATTAGGTATACATCTGGGAATATACATTATAGACAGACATCCTAGAATACGCACATTCTAGAATATACATTCTGGCATAGGAGATAGAGATTCTGATATTAGAGATCAGGAGATTTTCCCATTTCTTGAGGGCCTGTTTGAGTCTTTAAAGTCTGTCCAAGAGAGTTCAAAAGTTTGAACATTTAAATAGCGAAGAGAGCTTTGAAAAGATTTAATTCTCGAAATAATCAAGTCAATCTTAAGCAATTCGAGTCCCTGTAACACTGTTACATTGGCCCGAGATCAGAAACAGTTTGGGTCTTTCTCTATTTCTATTTCCATATTTGAGTGTTCAAGTTATCTGAAGGTTTCTGTTGAGTTTATTTGGGTTTGATCTGTTGCTGTCTGGTCTTCTGGAAATTGCTGTGCTCTGTTCTTGAGTTCCATGTTGGTTTAATCTATTCCGGGGACTTCAGTTTTGCTACTGGGCTGTATACTTTGTGTCCTTAAGTTGCTCTGGTTGTTGCTGGTTGCTGTTGCTTTGCTGTGAGCTATTTACTGATCTCTCTTCCTCCACTTTTCTTGTTTCTGAGACTGTGTCGATACAGCTTCCTTTATGTGGCAATGAAATGAAATCAAGGCTTAAGCTTTGCTGTTTGGAACTGCAATTCAATTATGTTACGCTTGAGATATTACAGTTGAATTAGGATTGTTTTCAATTACAATATAGCTGTACTGATAATTTTAATTGTTGGAAGCATAGTTGTTTAAATTAATTATTAGTTCGAATACACAGAATTCGAATATATTTTGAGTTGGAAACCAATTCGATAATGTGATATGTATTGAGTATTGGCATTTGACTGTTTAGGAGTAGATAATTTTCGAATGTGCACTCATTTGAAATAAGCCTCATAATAATGTTATAGCCATTCCTCTAACCGCTGTTCCCTGTACCCAACTGGAAAACAATTCGGTAGTGAACCAAGCACTCCCGTATTATGCTTATGCACGTCGTTAGGATTAATTTAATTTGAGCTGATACTAATCCGAAAATATAAGGCAACCATGGCCACACTTTGAATCTATTCGAACGACGCCTGTTTGTATAAAATGACTAGAACTAATGAGGTTTACACATGATCAAATCACCCGACAGTCCCTTTGGTAGCATAATATGAGACCACTCCATCAGAATTTATTTTATGAGTCTTGAAGCGTCACTGGGCGTAACGGCCCACGTCAAGTGTTGTGGGCTCTCGGGTCAAAAATAAACGACCCAGGCCTAAGCCTGATTCGCGAATCTGCTAGGATGCCCGAGCCTACGTCGCAACTGGGCCGATTTTTGTTTTAAAATTTAAATGTACAAATTCAATGGAATAAAGCGGTTTGAAAATTGATTAAAAGCACATAGGTTATGACATGCTATAAAATCAGATATTTTTTTTCCACTTACAATAGTTTAAGCGACCGTGCTAGAACCACGAGATTCGGGGGTGCCAAACACCTTCCCTCGGGTCAACAGAATTCCTTACTTAGAATTTCTGGTTCGCAGACTTCATTTGGAAAGTAGAAATTTCCTCGATTCGGGATTTAATGAAATCGGTGACTTGGGACACCTTAATTTATTCCAAGTGGCGACTCTAAAATAAATAAAAAATAATTCTATTTCGAATATTGTCACTTAAATTGGAAAAACTCCTTTATACAATCCCTCGAAAGGGGGCGCGCCGAAAGGAGGTGTGACACACATTATGTTCACGAGGGTCCTCCCGCGAACGCGAAGAAGAAAGTATTTTCACACCAGAAACTAGAATAACCTGCGACTTTTGAGTTCCAAAAACCTTTCGAAACACATCCGAAACACACCCCAGTCCTTGGGGCTCAAAACCAAACATACGTACTAACTCAATAACATCATACGAACTTATCCGTGCGATCAAATTGTCAAAATAATATCATTAACGTCGAATTATACCTCCAAATGAAACTATTATTTCAAACTTCTTAAAACATCATGTTTTGCAATTAAGGCTCGAATGTCATCAAACAGATTCCGTTTGTTTTCGAACTTCACAGAATTATCTAAAACCGCATACAAGACGGCGCCGGAACCAAAATACGGGCCCGATACCAACATGTTCTGATCAATATTCATTTCCAAATCAATTAAACAATTTCAGAAAACAATACTCTTTAAAAATTTATTTCTCTGGCTTGGGACCTCGAAATTCGATTCCGGGCATACGCCCAAGTTCCATATTTTCCTACGGACCCTACGAGACTGTCAAATCGCGGTTCCGAGTCAGTTTATCCAAAATGTTGACCAGAGTTAATTCCTTTTATAGTCAAAACTTATAATTTTTTAGAGATTCTCTCATTTAAGCTTTCCGGCTACGCGCTCGGACTGCGCACGTAAATTGAGGCAATGCTAAAAGAGGGTTTTAAGACCTCGGAACAGATAATGCTATTTAAAAGCAAATGATGACCTTTTGGGTCATCACAATTTATAAGATCATACAATTTATATACATTTATCTTCCAAATATCAGCTATCATACACATGCTCCGTTTGAGAAATTTGACTATTCGCACTATTATAATTTTAAGTATAACATTTAAAATTTTTCCCACTAGTGTTTCTTGTGATTGAAAGAGTGTTCTGATTTCAATCGATTAGTTACTTTAAAGCCCAATAAAATACTATGCATGGTAAGGATTAATATGGCTTAAAAAACTACAGGTAGAAGAGAAGATGTATGCAATGTTAGGATTTTATCCTGATTTTTTTACCATATTTAGATTTTACCCTTTCTTAAATGAACATCAAAGACTATACCATAATCAACTCTATTTTTCCTATAAGGAAAATATAGTTCTCTTCCATAGTTAACAAATCCTTTTCTGGAGTAAAAGGTTGTGACCTCTAGAAATTGAGGATCTCTCATTCACATAAAAGTACAATAGCAACCACAGTATCTAATGACACGTCCAATTATTTTGAGAGTATTAGCCCCGTCCCCTTTCATTGGTTCCTTTGTTCCTTTTTGCGGTTACTTGACTTGCTGCGGCTCTTGGTTTTGGGCTCGAAAGAGTTTCGGAGTGATATGTGACACATAGTCCCTAAGTTTGAAGTTTAAGTTGTAAGAGTTGATCGTAGTTTGACTTGTGTGAAGATGGCTTCAGAATGGAGTTTTGTCAATTCCAGTATCTCTCTATGGTGATTTTTGGACAGGGTCTCGCGGGCCCTGAGTGCGATTCAGATTGGATTCAGAACAAAAAATTGACTTGGTGCATTGCTACTTCAGGTGCAATCTCACTTGTGCATTTTGAGTCGCATGTGCAGCACCGCAAGGGTGGCCCTCAAGCCGCAGAAGCAATTTTGGGTAGGACCAAGTAATACCACATATGCGGTCCATGTGTTATTGGCACGAGGTTTCTTCCATGCGTTGTGTTATTGGCACGAGTTTCTTCCGTGCATAGTGTTATTGCCACGAGGTTTCTTCCGTGCGAAAGGTTATTATGGCATGAGATTTCTGCCATGAAGACTATGATATCACCATTCTATATCATCCCGGAAAGACCAATGGGGTGACCGATGCCTTGAGTTGTAGGGCTGAGAGTTTGGGTCGTTTAGCATATCTACCAGCGGCGGAGAGGCCATTAGCATTGAATGTTCAGTCTTTAGCCAACTAGTTTGTTAGATAGGATGTTTTCGAGATGAGCCATGTTTTGGCTTATGTTGTTTCTCACTCTTCTCTTTATGATCATATCAGAGTGCGTCATTATAATGACCCTCGTCGGCTTCTGCTTAAGGACATAGTTTAGTATGGTGATTCCCATGAGGTCACTATTGGGGATGACAATGCATTGAGGATGAATGGCAAGCTTTGTGTGCCTAATGTAGATGGTTTGCATGAGTTGATTCTCCAAGAGGCTCACAATTTGCGGTACTCTATTCATCATGGTGCCGCAAAGATTTATTAGGACTTGAGGCAACGTTATTGGTGGATGAAAATGAAGAAGGACATAGTGGAGTATGTAGCTCAATGACTAAATTGTCAGCAGGTGAAATATGAGCATCAACGACCAAGTGGATTACTTTAGAAGCTAGATATTTTAGAGGGGAAATGGGAGCATATCACTATTGATTTTGTGGTTGGGCTCCCACGAACTCAGCGGAAGTTCGATGTAGTTTGTGTGATTATGGATATGTTGACCAAGTCAGCTCATTTCATTCCATTGGTGACTACTTATTATTGTGAGCAGCTGGCTCAAGTTTATATTTGCGAGATTATAAGGAAAACATGGCGTGCAGGTATCTTTCATCTCTGATCGAGGTAAGCAATTTACCTTGCGGTTTTAGAGGGTAGTACAACATGGAGTTTGGAGGTTCTTGGGATCAGTTCTTGCCATTTGCGAATTTTACAACAATAGTTATCTGTCGAGCATTCGGATGGACCCATATGAGGCTTTGAATGGTAGATGGTGTCGGTCTCCATTGGGTTGGTACGAGCCAGGCGAGTCTAGGCTATTAGGTACATAATTGGTTTAGGATTCTTTGGAATAGATTAAGTTGATTCAAGATTGACTTCGTACAACCCAATCAGGACAGAAGAGTTATGCTGATCGGAAGGTTCGCGATGTTGCATTCATGGTTGGGGACCGGGTCTTGCTCAGTGTTTCTCCCATGAAGGGTGCTATGTTGTATGGGAAGAAGGGTAAGTTGAGCCCTAGGTATATCGAGCCTTTTGAGATCCTTGAAAGGGTTGGAGAGGTGGTTTATAGACTTGTACTACCACCTAGTCTAGCTACACTTCATCCAGTATTAAATGTTTCCATGCTTTGAAAGTATCACGACAATTCGTCTCATGTGTTAGATTTTAACTCAGTCCAGTTGGACAAAGATTTGTCTTATGTTGAGGACTCGGCGACAATAATGGACAGGCGGGTTTGAAAGTTGAGGTCAAAAAATATTGCTTTAGTGGAGGGTCAGCTAATCAAGAAGGCGACTTGGAAAATCGAGCATGACATGCCCAACCGTTACCCTCATCTTTTCACCACTTCAGGCATGTCTTTATACTCGTTCGAGGACAAATGTTTTTTTAAGAGGGGGAGGATGTAACGAGCTGGCTGGTTGTTTTTAAAGTATTAGCCCTGATCCCTTATTTATTGTTGTCTCGATCCCTTTTTGTGGTTACATCACTTATCCGCTACTTGGTGTCGGGTTAGGTAGAATTTCTGAGTGAAATGGGACACAAAGCCCTAAGTTTGAAGATTAAGTTGTAAGAGTTGACCATAGTTTAACTTGAGTGATAATGACCCCGGAATGGAGTTTCGTTAGTTCCAATAGCTCCGTATGGTGATTTTGGTCTTCAGAGCGTGTCTAGATATCGATTTGGTGATTTGGAGGCCCGTAGGTCATTTCAACGTTAATTGGCAAAAGTTTGATATTGGTGGAATTTTGGGAAAGTTTGACCAGTAGTGGACTTATTGATAGCAGGTTGGATTCTGAATTTGGATGTTGGAGTAGGTCCATAATGTCAAATGTGACTTATGTGCAAAATTTAGGGTCACTCAAACGTGATTTGATAGGTTTCCGCATCGAATGTGGTAGTTAGAAGTTTAAAAGTTCATTAGGATTGAATCGATGTGCAATTCATATTTTAGCATTGTTTGATGTAATTTGAAGGCTTGAATAAGTTCGTATGATATTTTAGGACTTGTTGGTATACTCGAACGGGGTACCAAGGGCCCCGGATGTGTTTCGGATTGTATCCGAAACAAAAATTGGACTTGGTGCATTGCTTAAGCACTGGTACTTCTGGTGCAATTGCACCTCCGCATTTTGGGTCGCAGGTGCGACACAACAAGAGTGGCCCTCGAGCTGCAGAATCAAATTTGGGCAGGACCAGTTGGGATAGTAGGAGCGGTCCATGAGATGCAGAAGTGGACACACCGATGCAGAGAATGCATCACAGAAACGGATGCGGTTTAACTAGGAAGAAAAGCTAAGTTCAAGGGTTTCATTATCTATATTTGGACGTAGAGAGCTCGTATTGAGGCGCAATTTTGGTGGATTTTCGAAGAAAACATTTGGGTAAGGATTCTTGACTCACTTTTGATTAAATCGCACTAATATATCATTAATTTCTTCATTTAGTTAATTATTTGGGTTGAGAAATTGGGGGGTGGGAAGGTATAATGTTGTTAGACCAAATTTTGAGGTTTCAATCTAGGTTTTGGTATCAGAATTGAGTAATTTTGTATGCGTGGACTCTTGATTGAACGGGTGTTCGGATTTTGTGACTTTTACCCAATTCTGAGACGTGGGCACGAGTCAACATTTTTGGGCGATTTTCTATTTTCTTGTTATAGTCATGATTTCATTATTTAGATTAGTTCCTTGTATTTATATTTATAGTATGTAATTGCTTTTGGCTAGATTTGGGTCATTCGAAGTCGGAAAGTTGAGGGAAAGGCATTCTTATTGATTAATTGAGCAAGGTTTGAGGTAAGTGACTTTTCTAACCTTGCGTGTGTGTGGGGGGGGGGGGGTTAAATCCCCTTAGTATTTTGTATTTTTGTAACAATTTGTAATATGCGAGTGCCATATATGTTGAAATTACGGTCTTTGCTATGTAGTTTCCTCATTATGCTTTAATTGAGTTATTTTTTTGGAAACCGCTATTGATACCCAATTTTTCCTAGGTATTTTTATACCCAAAATACTTCCAAAATAGCATATATATGCATATATAAGCACACCCAAGAGTTTTGGTATTTTTAATGATTTCTATACCAATTTATTGCATATTTGAAACAACAAAATCCAATAATTATTCCCAAAATTATCATTTTTGGTTAATAACTCATTTCATTCTTACATTTACACCAAAATATAATTAAGGTAATTTTTTTGCATATTTTTACAAATTTATTTGGCATTTTAAAGCTAAATTGCATGTAATTACAATTATAGCCTATTTTGTGATTAATAACATTTTATAATTATAAAATTAGTTCCAGTATTTTTAAGTTAATATTTATGTAATATTTATTTACTTAGTATTTTTAATTTGCTTTTAAAACCATTATTAGCATTTTTATAAAATAAAAAAGGGGGATGTCGACAGCATAACGACTCTGCTGGGACTCTTTAGGCTTTTACCATTGCATCCTGCTTGTGAATTTATTATCTCATTAATTGCTTTCTTTACTGTCTTTTATTCTTCCACTACGAAACTGACTTGGCTCTTCATGTCTTTTCTTTCCTTTAACTGCTTTCTTTTACTGCTTTATTTCAATACTGTTGTAATTACGAGCAATTATTTTAATTATTATCTTAACGTGGAAATACATGACGATATATTTCATTCTTGTAATTGCATCTTCAACATAATATTCCACTCGTGCCAAAAAATATACCATAGCAAAGCTTATAATGAGTGGTTGCGCCCTTCCAATACCCTTAAATTTGGCAAAGGCAGCTTTGCGGTAAAACCAGTCGATCAGCGGTGCAGTCGACGGTTCCGTGCCTTTCCCTCTTGAATTGTCCGCTCAAGGACACCGGTCTAACACCCCATAGAAACCTTACTATGTTTAACTGTACATGCATCATGGCCAAACCTAGTCGAGTCAGTTATGCTGTTCGCATAATGACTCATTAAGATAGCCTAATCCAAAGTCCATCGGGTTTCCCAGAAGCCGAAATGGACACCACCATGTTCTGTGCATTTATTTGGAGAAGTAAATTCTTGCTATGCTAAATATTGGTTTAAATAGTCGAGTCCGATGGGGTAAGGGCCGAATGCTTTGTTTTGCAGAAATGAGGCACGAAGCCCCCAGATTTGGCATGGTAACTAACATTCATCCAAGGCTGCTAAATTGGTGGAAAGACCTCCACTCCATAGATCAGACGCTCGTCCGCAAAATACTTAGGGAACTTGCCTTATCTTGTAGAGATCCAGCCTGACAACAAAATCATAGAGGCTGCAACACTGTTCGTCGATAGTGACAGGTCCGTGTTCCGCTTCGAGGACCTTGAAATGACTCCTTTGCTCGAGTAAATAGGAGGGTTGGATGGTATTCCTTGGGAGACTCTGGGTTTGCATATTCTAGAGAATTGCAAGGGTAGGGGTTTCCTTAAGATAATGGGAATGAAGAAGAATCCAGACTTAACCTGTTTGAAAGACTCTTACATCCCATTCGACTATCTGTACGAGAGGTACGGCCACAACAAGTCATACCGCACCTACTCAGACGAATTCGACTTTACTTCATAAGGGTATATCCACAGGAGGGTCTTCGTTTTTATGTTCTACATAGTGTTACCTAAGAAGAAGGCTAGGATCCACACCAGACTGGTCATGGTAACCAAGACTTTGATGGAAGGAATTGGCGGGCAGCCTTTCAGTATATTGCCTATGATCGTTGCTGAAATATACCGAGCCCTGGACAACTGTTAGCAAAAGGCCAATCATTTTGAGGGTTGCAACTTATTACTTTATCTCTGGATCATGGAGCACCTCCAAAAAGGTGAATACTGGCAAGAGATCCTACGCAGAGACTGGGATGATCACATCGCCTTCCATCAGCCAAGGCGTATATATTATATGCCTAACATGTTCGCTCAACTAGAGGACGCTGGAGGATGGGTAGAATTCTTCGAAAATCTTAAAGATGACTAGGTACAATGGATGTTCGAGTGGTTCCCTACGGATGAATTCATAGTTCAATCCCGAGACGAACCATTTCTCATACTCATTGGTCTGAGAGAAACTTATTCCTACGTTCCCCTTCGAGCCATGAGGCAGGTTGGAAGAAAGCAAATCATACCAATGGTCGACAGAATGAGTCACTTCAGGGCTAACTTCCAGGACGAAGATAGCCCTCACAAGGTCCAAGCTCAGCACCTGTGGCATTGCAAAATGATTTTGGGGAAGGATTCTATTGAGCTAGACAGGTATCATTCCGGCTGTGCACCGCACTATTCAGGTTGGTTGGAAGATAATCACAATGGTATGGGTCAGCCCGGGTTCATTCGAGGTCATAGGGTCATCGACGAGAAAGCTGGAGCACGGGCTAAGTACAATCAATTGCGCAAGAGAATTCGGGAATGTGAAAGCGAGCACCAGGAAATACAAGAGGCCCATCAAAAGTTGATCAAAGAGTGAAAAGATATGGCTGTCAGCGCCAACAAACGACTAGGGTATTTGGAGCAGAGTCTAGTGGAGCTGGAAGGAAAGTTCATCAAGAGGATTGAAGACTGTCAAAACGCTGAGGGAAATGCAGGCGGACAATTGGCTCGAGCTTATTTGCTGCTAGGACTACACAAGCTGGTGAAGCTGTTCGAGGGAGACAAAAATGCCAAATCTGGGGAGGGTCCTTCTGGGACCAAGTAGTTAGGAGTCTTTTATTTTGATTTAATGATGTAATAAGGCCAATCGCCACTAGTGACATTTTACTTTCTGTTATTTAGTGTCATTTTGGATTCGTCTTATTTTTTATCAATAAAATGAGGCATTTAGTGATACGCTCAAATTATACTTTAATAAATAGTGTAAGGTGGTCGCTGTCAAATATAATTACCCAACAAGGTTGGGGTCGAATCCCACAGGGAATAGGTGTAAAAAGGTTACTCTTATAGTGTGTTGCTTGACTAAAGTCGTATCTCTATTCAATTAAAAGTAACAAGAGAATGGTTTTATAGTAACAAGAGTATGAATTGAGTTTGTTTTGAAGTAATAACTAATTAGAATAATTATAGAGTAATGAATTGGATTAAAGAAACCAAGGTTGTGTCCCCTTTAATGAAGTGTAATGCTATCAGTGTTAATATAATATATTTCTAATGGAAGGTTCTTTTGATATGCAAATGATGCCTAAATGACTACCCAATATTTCCCAATAGTTGAATAGTATTTCCTCTTTATGATTTTCCCAAATATAAAAGAGTTGCAATGAAGAACCATCAATATATGCCAAATAAAATCCACTTATTCCTAAGCAATTCTATTAAACAAGGTTTAAAGCCTGGAGTCTTTGTCATTTACTTCTACAAAATTCTAACTCACTTTCCCAAGCAAAGTAAGAATTAAATGGCATTTGTTAATGTTTGCAACCACCAACATTAAATGAAGAATGAGAAATAAATAAATATCAATTAACCATTATAAACCATTATATATATATATATATATATATATATATATTCAATGTTAAACACTCATTTAGGGTCCACAACCTCAGTATTTAAAGTTAGCTACTCATGCTACAATACAAAATCCGAAGAGTATTTAATGTCATAAAAGCTTACAAAGTAGAGAATCTTCAACTAAAAGCTTCCAAAAGTGAAGAATATTAATGTCTTGGAATGTAGTGTAAAGACTAGACTAGATAAGCCCACAAAACCCTCATAAAACTATTTATAGTGCACTGAAAATCGGGACAGAAAACGGACAAAAATGCCCTTTCAGGTCTGATATGCGACAGCATTCTTGTCGCAGAACACATATGCGATCCGCATCTTGATCATTCTCACCACAGAATGGAACCCTAGTTTACAGGTCTTCATCACATTCTAGTTGTGCGGATCGCATTGCAGAAATGCGATCACATATTGCGTCGCATTCTCGTCATTCAGTGACCTTCATGGTTGTTTTGGGTTTGACTCCGCGGCTCGCATGTTGGTTCTGTGGTCGAATAGTGGACCGCATTCTTTACTTGAGATTTAGCCTATAACTTTGCTTGAGTCTGTGATTTGGTGTGCACTATGCGGCTCGCATGTCTGATCTGCGATCGCATAGTGAGTCGCAGACCAGCTTTCTTGATAAATTTTTCCCTTTTCTTGTCTTTTTTCTTACATTTCCATGTTCTTGGATCCTCAGTCTTTATGCACTGTAGAAACAACAAAACTACATAAGTAACAGAGATAATTGCATTAAAACAAGCTAAAATCTAAGTAACTAGTATTGAAATGTGCCGAAATTCTCTGGCACATCAACACCCCCAACTTAAACTCTTGCTTGTCCTCAAGCAACTAAAATAAAGTTAGCCTATTCTAGACTTTATTTATAAAACATGAAATGATAATGACTACGGGTGGTGTTCATTGCTAGTACTTCAAGCATGCATTTGCAATTGTTTTACCATTCCTGAAATGATGGTATATACATGGAAAACTAATCAACTTGTGAAACATGAGCCTCAGACATTGCGACAAAATATTACCCTCAAGTGAGTGAAATTGCATTCGAATCAAAAGCCTAACTTTTGTTTGACTCAACAGTTCAGGTACCCTCACTAGAAAGAAGGTCCCAAAATCACAATATTTACAAGGACAACAAACAGGGACATTTTACAAATACACTCATTCTCAGATTAACTTCAAGTGCTACAACATTTCATACCATAAGCTTGCCCTAATTTTAATTCATCGCTTATTCAAGAGTGTTCGATTGGAGGTCCCATAAGGACTTTTTTAGCTTGTAATGTAGGTTTAGGGCAGGGTTGGATGAACATTTGGGTACAAGTGACTTCACCCTCCTTGAACACTACTCACATTGTTTCATTCTTATGCACTTTGCTTCTTTTCAAACCCCCATAGCTTCACTTTCATCCAGTTTACAATATAGAACAACCTTACATACCTCTTCTAATTGTTATTCAAGGCTCCGTACTTTACATACATCTATATGTTTTTCTCATTTTTTTTTGTATATAAATCTCATTCTTTTTTTTCATCATTTTTTTTCTTTTGGAGCTTGAATAATCTAGAACAAACACTTTTGAGGCATGTGATCCTAACTCAACGTAAAACCTTACCAACCTCCACTATGACACCATCCCCAACTTAGTCTTTTAGCCTCATTCTCACTGTTCAAGGAGGGATGGGTTCAAGAGAGGGGATTATTTTACAAGAAAAGGGAGAGGTTTGTAATAAGTTGGCCAAAGAAAAGGCTTAAAGGCTAAAATTGGGTACTAGTGATATATATATTTTTTTGTACAAGTTGGCTTGAAAGGCTGCAGAGGTCTTGAAAATAAGACAAATAATGCCTAAGGTCATACCTCCAACCAAACATACTATCATTAGCATTGAAAGACCAACCGGGCAAGTTCTGGATGATAGAAGTACACACATGAATTATATACACACCGGGAACTCACACTCACATGGCACATGAACTGTTTCCCTCGCATAGTTTGACTCTTTCGAGTCAACACTTGGCACTCAAAGCTTTCATCATAATCACATGTTCACACAGTTGATATATTAATTTTTTTTATATAAACATGCGGAAGGGTATATGCTATGTACAGACACACATGCTTGATACTAGGCAATTACACCAGACCTGTCAATATGATTCATCCTACTCCCCTGGTTCTACTATTACACCCTTGGAAAAGAACCAGGGGAAGAAAAACCAAGGGGAATTGATTACTAATTGCTATTTATGGGTACTACTATGAACACAAAACAAACACTACTATTAATATGTACACATTTCATAACATAAATTATGTACCGAAGTCATACTAATATACACAGAACACAAAATACTCATAAGTATATGAGTTTGCTTGTAACATAAAGATATGTATATGTACAACAGTTTCCAACATTTCCAAAAACAAGAATATCTACAATGCTACCCTCAACCCACAACTAAAAGCATGCATTGTCCCCAATGCATAAAAATAGAGAGATGAGTTTGAGGGGGCTCCCTGAGGCACACTAAGTGCTATGGGAGTCGGTAGTTGGATGACTGTTGGAGGGGTCACCCTCGGATGTGGCAGCTGAGACCGATGACAGTTCGGTCTGAGGTGTGACCTCCTATGATGCAATAGTGCCCTCATGTTGGCTCAGGGCAGGAGAGGGTACTGGAGTTGGAGCTAGTGCCGGAGCTGGAGCTGGTAGTGGAGCCTGAGAGCTGCTGGATGCACCCATTGATGATGGAGTAGCTAAAGGAGCCATAGGAGTAGCCATGTCTACTAGAGTTTGCTGGATCGCTGTCTGTATATATACTTGTTCCATCTCTGCAACAGCAGCCTCCTCAATAACAACATCCTCGATAGAGGCATCCACAATCTGCTTTCATTTGTCTTGAGGGTCATCACCGCTTGAATATCCCGAACTTTCCCCATCCTCGTTCCCATCTTCCTCCTCATCTTCTGATTTACCAGAACCGCCAGACTCCTCCCCAGAAGGGATCTCAATATGTGCTGGAGGTGGGGCAGTATCAGTCATCAGAGCAGAAAAATCAAGACCTAAGTCCGGAGGCACTGTGCCTGTTTCCTGGTCACCATCAGTGGGAAGGAGGGATAACAGATCGAACTCCAAGTTTTGCATCTTTTGGAGTTCAGTCTTCATAGAAGCGACCTCCTCCTTGAGGCTATGAAAGACACTAACTTCCCCTCGCTCTATCTTCTCCATACGCGACTCAAGTTGCTGCAACCGATCCTCATACTTTGATTGTCGCTGCTGAAGGTTTATCACTGAGGCTTGCAGCGGAGTTAGGGATTGTTCTATGAGAGTTGGAAAAGTCTTCAGAAGCAAGTCTACCTTGGAATTTGCATGCTGAGCCAATAGACCAAGCTTTGAGACCGAAGTAATGGCCGTCACGGGCTGGATAGTGGTGGATTTAGGAGCAGGCTCGGAGGTGGAAGAAGCTGCCACAGTAACCTGAGGGGTTACAGTGGGCTGGGAGCCGAAAGGCTCTTCTATAATCTGTCCCTGAACTGGAATGACCAGTGGGATAATACCAACACTAAATCTAGTAATATCAATGACCTGTATTTCCTTCCGGGTTTTGTACTTGTGCTCATCTACAGGAACTTGCGCGGCATTGTAGAGGGTTGTGATTTGAGTAGGGAACGGGAGTGAAGTAGCAGACTGTGTTGCCCGAATCCCCATCTCTTGGAATATCACAGCTCCAACATCTATTTTGATACCACTCATGATGCATGCAATGAGAAGCGCCTTCTCAATCAATATTTCAGTCTTGTTTCGGGTCGGTATCAATCGAGATGTGAGAAAACTGAGCCAGAAGCGACCCCATCTTGAAAGACTCTCCTTGTAAATCTTCTGCCCTGGGCTGATCCAGGCAGGTGTCCCCTTTGCAATCACTGAGGCAATCCACCCTCGATCACTTTCTTTGTTTGCTAATTTTTCTTTATACTCTGCAATGTCGGGACTCCAGTCTGGGACATATAATTCGTTTATGGCACATATGTGGCAGAAAATCGTTTGCCCTCGAACAAGCACTTCATCGGTGAACACTCTGTTGCGTTTATGATGCTTGGTTTTGGAGGCCCCATACGATGCATAAAATTCTCGGACAAGGGATTCATTGAACTCAGCAGGTGGCTCAATGAAGGACTCCCACCTTTTCTTCTTTATGTTCTCCAATATATGGGGGTACTTGTGTTTCAACACATTTAAGCTCAGTTGCTTCTCGGGCAGGAGTTTGCCCTTGATGAGCCCGTCCTTATACAGTTGCTTGGAGCCTTCTACCGTCCAGCGGAGCTGGTAGTCAGCACCTTGTTTCCACCTAGCCTCAGCCACGATGTCAACCTCCGGCAAGAGCACCTCCGCATCAGACTGGGAGAGGCGTGGTTCATCAGACTCTGCCCTTAATCGCTTTGCTTTGGGTATGGGACGATTGGAGGATGGCCTTGTTAGGGCATGCTTTTGGCTGGAGCCATACCTGCACAAGGATGAAATGTGAGTGACCACAGAAGCACATTGGAGGAAAACTCAAACAAACTAAAAGAAAAAGTTCAAAATGCGGTGAGCTCTGCGGTCGCAAAACCACAATGCGGACCGCAGAGTCATCGCAGAATTGATGGCCTCAAAGTGTGTTCAATCTGCGATGGATTATGTGGTCGCATAACCACTATGCGGACCGCATAACCATGGCAGACTGGACTTGCCAACACATGAATCACCAAATGCGATCGCATATCTCACCGCAAAGTAGAGAATGCGATCGCTGAATGGCCGCAAGATGCAAGGCTCAGCAACTGGGACTTCTGTTCAAGTCTGCGGTAGGTTTGCGGACCGCATGTCAATTCTGCGACAGCAGACCCACCACATTTTACCATCCCCAACAGCAAGGCTGGGCTTTAATTATGCGGCCAAAATGCGAACCGCATTGGAATTATGCGACCGCAGAATGGCCGTATTTCACCATCGTCCTCAGAGCACCTAAGGTTTGTCTCTGCGGCCAAACTGCGGACAGCAGGTGTCTTCTTCTACACAGGTTACCCTAACTTACAAAAATGGTAATCCTATTTTTGCTCTACCCTTTTCACCCAAATTATGCGCAACCCAAAGGGACCGACATCACAGGGAAAAAACAACACAATTTTGCACATGAATAAACCAACGAAAAACTCAGAAACTACAATGCAACACAAAAATATAAAATGAAGGAGAAACGGGTGCATACCTGTGAGGATTGATGGTTGGACACTGAGTGTGAAAATTTTGAGTCCTGTGTTCGAGTCTTGATGAGTGTTCGTGTTCTCCCCCTCTTTTCTTTGTTCATTTTTTTTGTTTTGTTTCTTTTTCGTTTTGTATAAAAATAATTTTGTTTTCTTTTAAGTGAGTGAGAGACGAGAGAGAATGCATCTTACCTTGTCCATTCTATGGAGAAAGGGACACCGCATAACACACAATGCGACCACATATGTGTTATGAGGTGAAGTCAAGACCAAGCTGAGAGGAGGCAATGCGGTGCAAATTGCTGTCGCATAGGTGAAATGCGAACCACATAATGCACAAACACACCGCATTTACAACCTCCATTTTAGCCAAACGTTTTGCTCAGGTTTGCGGTAGAATGCGGTACGCATTGTGATAATGCGACCGCATCTGTGCAACATACTTCACCTGTTGGTGTTTTTCTTCCCTTTTTATGCATCCTTACCATATATTGAGATCTTTTGACCCCCCTGCACTCTAACACACACTTTAAATTGCACAACTAAATCTATCTAAAAAAAATAAAAAATTTGAAAAATTCAAAGAACAAAAGCGTGTTACCACACATGGGTTGCCTCCCATGAAGCGCTCAATTTAACGTCGCGGCACGACGAGGGTGATGTTCTTTGGATTTCAGTCAATGGTCGGGCTTGACCATCTTTGAGAGCCATCTGCACCACCAAATGTTTTTCTCCATCAGTGCCCAAGTAATGCTTGATGCGTTGGCCATTTACCGTAAATGCTCGGGACCCATCTGTTGATTCTAATTCCACCGCTCCATAACGGGATACATTTACCACTTTGAATGGGCCGGACCATTTTAATTTAAGCTTGCCCGGAAACATTTTGAACCTCAAATTAAAGAGCAAGACCAAATCACCCGCCTTGAACTCTCTTTTGAAGATCTTCTTGTCATGGACAAACTTCATCCGTTCTTTGTAAACAGCTGCACTTTCATAAGCATGGAACCGGAATTCCTCCATTTCATTGAGTTGTGTTAACCTCAAATTCGCAGCTTCAGCCCACTCTAAGTTCAGCCTTTTCAATGCCCACATCGCTTTGTGTTCCAGCTCCACGGGTAGATGACATGCTTTACCAAAGACTAACCGATAAGGAGAAGTACCAATGAGAGTCTTGTATGCCGTACGGTATGCCCACAATGCATCATCTAGCTTCCTTGACCAGTCGGTCCTATTAGCGTTAACAGTTTTTACTAGAATGCTCTTGATCTCCCAGTTGGAAACCTCAACTTGACCACTTGACTGTGGATGATAAGGTGTGTCCTCCTTGTGCTTGACGTCATACTTCTCAAGTAGACCCGAGAAAGCCTTGCTACAGAAATAAGATCCACCGTCACTAAGAATGGCTCTAAGAGTGCCAAACCGAGTAAATATGTTTTTCTTTAAGAACGCGGTCACACTCCTTGCCTCATTGTTTGGTAAGGCAACTGCTTCAACCCATTTGGATACGTAGTCCACAGCTACCAAGGTATATTTCATCCCACAAGAACATACAAAGGGTCCCATGAAGTCGATTCCCCACACGTCAAAGATCTCTATCTCCATCACAAAGTGCATTGGCATTTCATGCCTCTTGGATATTGAACCTTGTCGTTGCAATTGGTCGCAAGCCTTCACCATTTGTTTGGCGTAATGATAGATGGAAGGCCAATAATAACCACATTGAAGAACCTTAGCCGCCGTCCGATTTCCCCCATGATGTCCCCCAACTGGTGAGTCATGGCATGCCTCGAGAATTGGCATAGCCTCTTCTTTTGGAACACACCATCGGATGATGTTGTCGGTACAAACACGGAACAAGTATAGCTCTTCCCAATATTGCCGACAATCTCTCAAGAACTTTTTCTTTTGATAAGACTCCAACTCCTCCGCAATAAGATCACTCACCAAATAGTTAGCAATGTCGGCATACCATAGAGCATAAGTGTTAGATAGTGCCAAGATATGTTCATCCGGGAATTCATCATTGATTTCAATCTCTTCCTTTGGTCTTCCTGCCTCCTCAAGTCTTTACAAATGATTTGCCACTTGATTTTGAGTTCCCTTGCGATCCCTGACTTCAAAGTCAAATTCTTGCAACAACAAGACCCATCGAATTAACTGAGGCTTTGCATCCTTCTTTGCCATGAGATAGCAGAGAGCCACATGATCTGTGTACCCCACCACCTTGGATCCCAATAAATAGGCTCGGAACTTCTTAAAGGCATAAACAATGGCAATAAGCTCTTGCTCAGTGACAGGGTAATTCATTTGTGCCCCATTGAGTGTTTTACTTACATAGTAGACCGGATGAAGTACTTTGTTGTGATGTTGGCCAAGCATTGCTCCAATAGTTACACCACTAGCATCACACATGAGCTCGAAAGGAAGAGACCAATCGTGTGTGACAATAATAGGTTCCGTGGTGGGCCTTAACTTTAATTCCTCAAAAGCTTTGAGGCATTTTTCATCAAACACAAATTTGGCGTCCTTCTCAAGGAGTTTGCACATAGGGTTTGAAATCTTGGAGAATTCCTTGATGAAACGCCTATAAAACCCAGCATGACCCAAGAAACCCCGAACACCTTTGACGGAGGTAGGTGGAGGAAGTTTAGAAATGATCTCAATCTTAGCCCGATCGACCTCAATGCCATTCTTTGAAATTTTATTCCCTAGTGCAATGCTTTCGTTCACCATGAAGTGGCACTTCTCCCAATTTAGCACAAGATTGGTATCCTCGCATCTCTCAAGCACTTGTCTAAGATTGTTAAGACAATGCTCAAAAGAATCACCAACTACCGAGAAATCATCCATAAATACTTCAAGAAAATCTTCTACCATGTCGGAGAAGATGGACATCATGCATATTTGAAAAGTAGCTGGAGCATTGCCCAAGCCAAATGGCATCCGGCTAAAGGCAAACGTACCATGCGGCTAAGTGAAAGTAGTTTTCTCTTGATCTTCCAAAGCGATGTTGATTTGATTATAGCCGGAATACCCATCAAGGAAGCAATAGAATGACCTCCCCGCTAGCTGATCAAGCATTTGATCAATAAAAGGCATAGGGAAGTGGTCTTTGCACGTAGCACTGTTAAGCTTCCTATAGTCCATACACACCCGCCATCCGATCACCGTTCTCATTGCGATGAGCTCATTCTTTTAATTTTCGATCACGGTCATGCCTCCCTTTTTGGGCACACATTGCACCGGGCTCACCCAAGAACTGTCGGCAATAGGGTAGACTACCCTGACATCTAACCACTTGATAATCTCTTTCTTGAATACCTCTTGCATTGGTGGGTTCAACCAAAGTTGATGTTCCACACTTGGTTTCGTCTCGCTTTCCAATTGGATTTTATGTTCACAAATACCCGTGGGGATCCCGTTGATGTCTGCAATTGTCCATCCAATGGCTTGACTATGCTCCTTCAAGACTTCCAATAATTGGTTTACCTGTACATCATTTAACAAAGACGAAACAATTACGGGTAAAGTATCATTAGGGCCAAGAAATTTATACCTTAAGTGCGGAGGAAGTAGCTTGGGCTCTAATTGTGGTGGTTCAATGATTGATGGCTTTGCGGGAGGTGTGGCCCTATTCTCCAAGTCAAGAGAATTCTTTGGTGGAGTATAAGTATAGGATCCAAGACCCTCCAATGCATTTACCGACTCCATGTACCCATCCATGTCTTCACCATCAAAATATACCAAGATAGCCGGTAATGCCTCACCGAGGAATTGTTCCTCCATTTTCAATTCGACGGCATCTTCAACCACATCAACCACACCTATCACTGAAATGCTCTCATACTCATGGGGTAACTTCATACCTTTGCTCGCTTGAAATGTGACTTCTTCATCATTCACCTGAAATTTAATATCATCCCGCTCCGAATCCATGAGTGCTCTTCCCGTGGCTAGGAATGGTCTCCCCAAAATGATAGGGATTTCTTTATCAACTACACAATCAAGAATTACAAAGTTGGCAGGAAAATTGAATTCTCCTACATTTACAATCACATCATCAACAATTCCTACCGGTCACTTAATGGATCGGTCGGCCATTTGTAACCTCATGCTTATTGGCCTTGGCATCCCTAATCCCGCTTGCTTGTAAATGGCAAGTGGTATCAAGTTGATATTAGCCCCATTGTCACAAAGGGATCTTGCAAAGTCACGCTCCCCGATGGTGCATGGAATAGTAAATGCTCCCGGGTCCTCTTTCTTTTGGACAGGGTTCGTGGCAATAATAGAGCTAACTCGGTGAGTCATGTTTACCACCTGATTCTTCGTGGTCCTCTTTTTGGTGATCAAATCCTTCAAGTATTTGGAAAACCCCGACATTTCTTGAAAAGATTCCATGAATGGAATTTTCACCGATAATTGCTTTAGAATGTCATAGAATTTCTCAAGCTTGCTATCATAAACCCTTCTCACGAGTCTTTGAGGAAAAGGAGGAGGAGACCTAGGAATAGGAGGTGGAGCTTTTGATGTGTCCTTCATTTTTTCTGTTACCCCTTCTTGGTTCACTTCTTGCACCTTCTATTTTTCCGACAACCTTTCAACTTCATCAACCCCTTGCTCTTTTGCTTCAACTTCTTGTTCGGCTTCTTCCTCTACAACCGCTTGCTCAATTTCTTCTTGTAGAACCTTCCCACTTCGAGTAGTTATTGCCATGACGTGAGAAGTTGAGCAACTTTCACCTTTTTTGTTTGCAATAGTATCACTAGGAAGTTTCCCTTTTTGCTTTGGGTTTTGCTCTCTAGAAAGGTCTCTCATTTGCATCTCGGTCATGTTTCTCATGGATGTGTCAGACTTTTCTTGGTTTTGCAATACTCTTTCAAGTATGCTTTCTAACTTAGACACACTTGACGACCCTTGATTTGCATATTGACCTTTTGGGGGAACATACAGGTTAAAGCTACGGTTTGCAATGTTGTTGTTGTCGTTCCAATTTCCTTGATGCGAATTACCTTGATCATTTCACCATTTGTGGTTGCCTTGCCCTTTAGGGTTCGGCTTCCATTGGCTTTGTTGCCCTTGACCATGGTAGGGTTTCCTTTGATACCCTCCTTGAGGGTTGTTGATATAATTTGCTTCCTCAAAATTCTCATCTAATATGGGCTGGACATCTTCCACTGCATTCACTTCCTTTATCTAATTCTCGGTAAAAATCTTCGTTAGCACATTCACATTTGTAGCAAGCCCGACAATCACTTGATCTCTCTCTTGATTTTCCTTGACCATGTTGCTTAAGGAAGGAGAGACATATGTAATTCCTCCGGTAGCATCCTCGGAATGCCATGCTTGGTTATGATTTGCCATTTTGTCTAAGATTTGTGTCACTCTTGCAAATGATTTGTCCATGAAAGAACTGTCAGCTGCATTCTTGGCGATGACTTGGTTCATAAGATCCAAACCTATATAAAATTGTTCCAATAACATGGAATCTGGAAAACCATGGTTTGGAGACCTCACCAAGTATAATTTAAAGCAGTCCCATGCCTCATGCAATTACTCTCCCTGTATTTTTTTGAAGAAAAAGATCTAATATCGGAACTCAATCTTTTTACTTTGCAGGAACCACTTGGACAAAAATGCCTGGACAAGTACGGGCCAAGAATGGATAGAGTTAGGTGGCAGATTCTGGAGCCATTTCCTTGCATCCCCAGCTAGAGAATACTTGAAGCATCTCAACCTCAGGGCATCATCAGAGACATTGTTTTGTTTGTGCATTGCACACACACCCAAGAAATTCCTAAGGTGTTGTGTTGGATCATAATCGGTAGAATTTCTGAATAACCCCTCTGCTTTGAGCATAAGGATTAAACCGTATTCCACCTTGAATGTTTCGGCACCAATAGCTAGAGGTACAATATCATTCGTATCCTCAATGAACTCCTCGATGTCTGCAAAAGGATTCTCTTCAATTTCTTCCTCTACATCATCATCATATTCTGACATGTTTTCCTATAACCACCAACCAAAACAAGCAAAGTGTGATGGAATAGAAATAGACGTTAAGTAAAGTACACACTAAATAGTAATTTCAAAACCGTATTCCCCGGCAACGGCGCTAAAATTTGATATGCTCAAATTACACTTTAATAAATAATGTAAGGCGGTCGGTGTCAAAAATAATAAACCAACAAGGTTGGGGTCGAATTCCACCGGGAATAGGTGTGAAAAGGTTACTCTTATAGTGTGTTGCTTGACTAAAGTCGTGTCTCTATTCAATTAAAAGTAACAAGAGAATGGTTTTATAGTAACAAGAGTATGAATTGAGTTTGTTTTGAAGTAACAACTAATTGGAATAATAATAGAGTAATGAATTGGATTAAAGAAACCAATGTTGTGTCCCCTTTAATGAAGTGTAATGCTATCAGTGTTTATATGATATATTTCTAATGGAATGTTCTTTTGATATGCAAATGATGCCTAAATGACTACCCAATATTTCACAATAGTTGAATAGTATTTCCTTTTTATTATTTTCCCAAATATAAAAGAGTTGCAATGAAGAACCATCAATATATGCCAAATAAAATCCACTTATTCCTAAGCGATTCTATTAAACAAGGTTTAAAGTCTCGAGTCTTTGTTATTTACTTCTACCAAATTATAACCCACTTTCCCAAGCAAAGTAAGAATTAAATGGCATTTGTTAATGTTTGCAACCACCTACATTAAATGAGGAATGAGAAGTAAATAAATATCAACCAACCATTATATATACATATTCAATGTTAAACACACATTAACATAACACCCATTTAGGGTCCACAACCTCAGTATTTAAAGTTAGCTACTCATGCAACAATACAAAATCCAAAGAGTATTTAATGTCATAAAAGCTTACAAAGTAGACAATCTTCAACCAATAGCTTCCAAAAGTGAAGAATATTAATGTCTTGGAATGTAGTATAAAGACTAGACAAGATGATCCCACAAAACCTCATAAAAATATTTATAGTGCACTGAAAATCGGGATAGAAAACGGAAAAAATGCCCTTTCAGATCTGATATGCGACTGCATTCTTGTCGCAGGACACGTATGCGGTCTCCATCTTGATCATCCTTACCGCAGAATGGAACCCTAGTTTACAGGTCTTCATCACATTCTAGTTGTGCGGATCGCATTGCAGAAATGCAATCTCATTTTGCGTCGCATTATCATCATTCAGTGACCTTCATGGTTGGTTTTCGGTTGACTCTGCGGCTCGCATGTTGGTTCTGCAGTCGCATAGTGGACCGCATTCTTGACTTGAGGTTTAGCCCAGAACTCTGCTTGAGTCTGCGATTTGGTATGCACTCTGTGGCTCACATGTCTGATTTGCGATCGTAAAGTGAGTCGCAGACCAGCTTTCTTGCTACGTATTGCTCTTTTCTTGTCTTTTTTTCTTCCATTTCCATGTTCTTGGAGCCTCAGACCTTATGCACTATAGAAACAACAAAACTACATAAGTAACGAAGATAATTTCATTGAAACAAGCTAAAATCTAAGCAATTAGTATTGAAATGTGCCAAAATTCTCCGTCACGTCATTTAGCATTATAAGTTCTCCAAAACTATTTGTCGCTAGGCCTACCTCGGGCACAACGGGGCACCCAAATTAGGACGCAATTTATATTCTTGCACAATATGTTTAAATACTGCAACATATTCTCAAAATCTGCACTAACTTATTACCTATTGTTTTTCTTTTATTTTTATTCCCCTTCCCAACGGTTAGTTCGTGCATTCTGGCATCATCATCATACAGTACGAGATCCAAGGGCCCTCCAACTCCTCCTCCTCCAAGTCCTATAAAAAACAAGAACAAGACTAAAATGGAAGACATGAACAACATCATAAAGGAGAACTCGGGTAAATAGACCGAGGTTACACAGGGTAGCCAGATATCTAAGGAAAGTGCCGCCCAACTTGAGCAAAAATTAGTGAAGTTCCGAGAAGAACCGAATGAGGTTCGGAATTTGGCCAACTTGTCATTCTCCCTTACCACTCCTGATATCAACTTTCCCAACACCCAAAACCCCGCACCTCCACAGATCAGCCCATAACCACCATGACAACCCACTCATACTCAATACCGCAACACATGACACACTCCCAACAACACTCCATTACTCATCCCTGAACCGTTGAACACCACAAATGATCCCACCCACAACACTCCCATCTATGTGGAGACCAGACCTCGTTACACTCAACTAATCTCAAATGCACCAGAGTCTGATGACAAGGACTCCCATATCAGAAACCTGGCCGCGAAACTCAAGAAGTTGACCAGCCGAGTCCAGGGCATGGAAGAAAACAAAGGTAATGAGGGGCTGAATTATGAGGACCATTGCATTCAGCCAGATGTTGAACTTCCAGAGGGGTACAAACCTCCCATGTTCGAAATGTTCGATGGCGCATGTGATCCCAGAGTCCAATTGAGGACACATTGTGACAAACTGGTTGGAGTCGGATAGGATGAGAAGATCCGCATGAAGCTCTTTATGAGGAGTCTGAAAGGAAATGCTTTATTATGGTACATCAGCCAGGACCCCAAGAAGTGGACAAGCTGGGTAGGTATGGCATTAGATTTCATGGATAGGTTCCGATTCAATACAGAGAATGCACCAGATGTATTCTACATCTAGAATTTGAAGAAGAAGCCTACCGAGACATTTTGCGAGTATGCTACTCGTTGGAGATCAGAGGATGCTATGGTCAGACCGGCCTTAGAAGAGGAACAAATGAACAAATTCTTTGTCCGGGCTCAGGATCCACATTATTACGAGAGGTTGATGCTGATCGAAGGTCAGAAATTCTTCGATATCATCATGCTGGGGGAAAGAATTGAGGAAGGCATTAAGAATGGTATGGTTACTAATCTTGAAGCATTGCAGGACACCAACAACGCTTTACAGTCTGGTGGCACATCCAAGAAGAAGGATGTGAGTGTCATGATGGTCGCACATGGAGCTAAATCACCACTGAAATACCACACTTACCCATCATCTCCACTTACATATCAGCCTATCCCGAATTACCAAGAACCCATACCCTCTTACCAGTATCCGCCACCCGTTTACCAATCATCTCCACCTCCCACATATCAACCCACTTCCCACAGATACTCTCAACCTGCATTTGTCTACCAAGCTTATAATGCCCAACCCTCTCACTACGAATCACCTCCCACTCGCCAAAATTTCCCTAGACCTAGGCCAAATTTTGACCGCATACCTCCTAGACAATACACAGCCATCGCCAAAACAATTGACCAGCTGTACGAGAGGCCTAAAGCTGCTGGTTACGTCACCCCTATCCCTGCCATAACTCCAGAAATCCTTCCCAGTGGGTCAACCCTGATAAGACCTATGCATACCACTCCGGCATGAAGGGACATACCATTGAAAAATGCCGTTCATTGAAGGACAAGATTCTAAACCTGATCGACAATAAGGTCATCGTAGCAAAGGAGCATGTTTCTAATGTTCGCAACAACCCTCTGCCTGACCACAAAGGTGGAGACATTCACATGATCGGGATCGAAGATGACTGGGACCCCAAGGGGTCGATAGGACTGATTGCTGAGGGAGATGAGCCAAAGAAACCAGCTGTCACACTTAACCCAATTGTTGTCCAGAACCAGCCCTACAGGGGCGATAAAGTAAACATGTCTATGCCTTTCGAATTTGAAGCACCTTCTTCTGCAAAGGCACCCCAATTGAGGTTGAGTATGCAGTTCCAAAAGCACCTGTACCTTTTGAAGTTGTTGTGTTACCACCAAGGGTACCTATTCTTGTAGCAATGTCAGACATAACACTGTTCCACTCAAATTCCATACCCCGGGATTACACAGCTGAAGCTAGGAGGAAAGGGAAGACCAAGACGGGAGAAGCAATTGTTGCGCGGGGTATGACCAGAACGAGCAGGGTTTACACCCCAGAACACCTAGCTCAGTCCAGTAAGCAAGCCTCTGGACGCCGTATTGAAACTGGTCTCGATGATCTTTTGAGGAAAATACAAGCTAAGGAATACTCGGTCATTGAGCAATTGACCAAAACAGCAGCGCATATCTCCATCATAGCTCTTCTGCAGAGCTCTGACGCACACAAAAATGATTTGATGAAAATACTAAGCGAAGCTTATGTGCCCAGCAACATAACATGAGGAGAGATGGCGAACATGGTGGGGCAAGTACTGGAGAGCCACAAAATCACCTTCCACGAAGATGAGCTTCCACCGGAAGAGCTGAGTCACAACAAGGCACTGCACATCACCGTGCAATGCGAGGATTATTTCATTACTAGTGTCCTGATCGACAGATGATCTAGCCTCAACATCTGACTACTGATAACTCTCAGAACATTGGGATAGAGCCTGCACCTGATCAAAGATAGAGCCATCAACATCAAAGCCATCGATGGGTCCCAAAGGTCCACTATTGGAGAAATCAGCCTATGCTTGCAAATGCGACCAACCTGGTTCGACGTTGACTTTCAAGTGATAGATGTCCCAGCATCCTACAACTTGTTGTTAGGAAGACCATGGATCCGTGCCGCTGGAGCTGTAGCATCAACCCTGCATCAGGCAGTTAAGTTCGAATGGAATCACCAAGAGGTGATTATTCATGGCGATGGTAGCAACCCCATATGTAGTCGCTAGACCATCCCGATGATTGGAGGCCAAAGGAGAATAGGCGAGGAAACATACCACCGCATTGAAAGGGTCAACACTGTAGACAAGGATAAATGGTGGGATAACAAGATTAAAAGCATCTTGAATTGGTGTGGGTATGAACATGGAAAGGGACTCGGCAAAAACCTCCAGGGAATCACCAAACACATCAAGCTCAAGAAACATAGTACTACATTTGGTTTGGGGTATGAATACACTTGGAAGGAGTTCCATGTCTGGTCGACACCATGGCGCGACCCCTACTACCCACTAGAGAATCCGATACCTCGCCTGGAGTAGACTTTCGAACCAGCAGATGCTATACATGGGTCAGAGGAAGATGAAGCATTGGCAGACATGAAGAATCTGTTTCTGGAGGATGATATGGATTGCTGCATTATTTTCGAGGGGGAAGGGGAGGAAAGCCATTCTGTACAAGCTGTGAACTGAGAAGAGCGCCTCATCAATTGGTCAATCAGAACCACCAGGGCCCGAAAAGCTTCGGGGTAGCAAGGCTAAACAAAAGCACCCTGCATCATGTTTTACTTTTTACTAGCTGATTTTCTTTCCCTATTGTTTTTAATTTCAAAAAGAGCTCCGATATTCAAAACAATCATGAATTCAATCACAGCATTTCAATTTATTATGTATATCTCGCTCTTATTATTTTTCTCTATCATTTACTTTATTTTACATAGCATTACTATTACTTATCTTGATGATGAACTGGCAATTGTGACTTGCAACGAGACAATGCAACATACGGATATAGATTCAGAAAAGGATGATATACTAGAAGAGGTCGTTAGAGAGGTTGAGAATTTTGGGAATAGGCCTAAATCTAACTTGGACGAAACTGAGGTCGTTAATATGGGGGACACAGAAAATGTCAACGAAACGCGCATCAGTGTTCACCTGTCACTATCAGGAAAGAAGGAGTACACGAAGTTTTTAAAGGAATATGAGGATATATTCGCTTGGTCGTATGATGATATGACTGGTCTCAGTACATCCATTGTAGCTCACAAACTACCAACAGACCCAACATGTCCACCGGTAAATCAGAAGCTCAAGAAATTCAAACCCGACATGAGTTTGAAAATCAAAGAAGAGGTTACCAAGCAGGTCAAAGCCAAGGTTCTTAGGGTAGTGGAATATCCAACATGGTTAGCCAACAACGTGCCACTGCCAAAGAAGGATGGGAGAGTTAGATTCTGTGTCGACTACCGGGATCTTAACCGGGCTAGTCCCAAAGATGACTTCCCCTTTCCGAACATACACATTCTTATTGACAAATGCGCCAAGAATGAGTTGCAGTATTTCGTTGATTGTTTCGATGGGTATCATCAGATATGATGGAGTAGAAAGATACAGAGAAAATGGCTTTCATCATGCCATGCGGAATGTACTGTTACAAAAATAATACCATTTGGTTTGAAGAATGCCGGCGCCACCTATATGAGATCCATGCTTACTATCTTTCACGACATGATACATAAGGAGATCGAGGTGTTTGTAGACGATGTCATCATCAAATCCAAGAAAGCCACGGATCATATGGAAGACCTGAGAAAGTTCTTCAACAGACTGAGGAGGTACAATTTGAAACTGAATCCCGCCAAGTGTGCATTCGAGGTTCCTACTGGAAAATTATTGGGTTTCATCGTGAGTCATCGAGGAATAGAATTGGATCCATCAAAGGTCAAAGCCATCCAATAATTGCCGCTGCCAAAGAACAAGAAGGACGTGATGAGTTTTCTAGGAAAACTCAACTATATCAGCCAGTTCATAGCTCAGTCCATGGTCATTTTGTGAACCCATCTTTAAAATGTTGAAAAAGGACGCTGCTACCAAATGGACTGATGATTGTCAGAAAGCATTTGACAGAATCAAGGAATACCTCTCAATACCGCCAGTCTTGGTTCCCCCTGAGCCAGGAAGACCCCTATTGCTCTACCTTGCAGTATTAGATGGAGCATTCGGATGTGTTTTGGGACAACATGATGAAACAAGGAGAAAGCAGCAAGCCATATATTACCTCAGCAAGAAGTTCACCTCGTACGAGGCCCGATATTCTCTCTTAGAGCGCACTTGTTGTGCCCTGACTTGGGTAGCGCAGAAATTGAGGCATTATTGTCGTGCCTAAACTATTTACCTCATATCCAGAATGGACCCGCTGAAGTATATCTTCCATAAACCCATGCTCACTGGCAAGCTAGCAAAGTGGCAAATCCTACTAAGTGAATTCGACATTGTTTACGTGACTCAGAAGGCAATCAAAGGACAAGCCTTAGCAGATCTTCTCATCGAGAATCCCGCGGGCAGAGAATATAAGCCCCTAAAGATGTATTTTCCTGATGAAAAGGTATCTTTCATAGGAGAAGATATTGCAGAATCCTATAATGGTTGGAGAATGTTTTTCGACGGAGCCGCAAATTTTAAGGGAGTTGGCATAGGGGCAGTCCTAGCATCAGAAACCGGCCAGCATTACCCGATATCCACAAAGCTCAAGTTCCCATACACCAACAATATGGCCGAATATGAAGCCTGCACCTTGGGCTCAAAATGGCCATTGACATGAACATTCAGGAGTTGCTAGTGATTGGGGATTCAGACTCTCTCATACATCAGGTCCGAGAAGAATGGGCAATCAAGAACTCCAAGATACTTCTTTACTTGAATCACATACATGAGTTGAGAAAAAGATTCACAAATACAGAATTCCAGCATATTCCTAGAATCCATAATGAGTTTGCCGACGCATTGGCTACCTTATCATCTATGATTCAACACATAGATAATAACTTCATTGATCCCATCCCGGTAAAGATTTATGATCAGCCAGCTTACTGTGCTCATGTTGAGGAGGAAGCAGATGGAAAACCATGGTTCCATGTCATCAAGGACTACTTGACAACAGGAGAATACCCAGAACTTGCAAACACCACTCAGAAATGCAAACTTCGGAGGTTATCTAATGACTTCTTTCATAGTGGGGGAATCCTGTACAGGAGGACTCCCGCTTGGGTTTGCTAAGGTGTGTCGAAACAAAAGAATCGTCAAGGCTTTTGGACGAAGTGCATGCAGGGACCTGCGGGCCGCACATGAATTGTTTTGTCTTAACAAAGAAGATACTCCGAGTAGGGTATTTTTGGATGACTATGGAAACAGACTGTATCCAGTATGTTCGCAAGTGTCATCGGCTTCAGATACATGCAAATATGATCAGTGTGCCTGCAAACGAGCTTACTGCAACAAGCTCACCATGTCCATTTGTCGCTTGGGGAATGGATGTTATCGGACATATCAAGCCTGCCACATCAAATGGGCATAGTTTTATCCTAGTGGCAATTGACTATTTTACCAAATGAGTCGGAGCAACACCATACAAGGCGGTAACTAAGAAAGTTGTGGCAGATTTCGTCCACGACCGCATTGTTTGTCAATTCGGAATCCCGAAGTCAATCATCACCGATAATGGTTCCTATCTCAACAACGACTTGATGAAAGAAATGTGTGAAACATTCAAGATCAAACACAAGAACTCTACAGCCTACATGCCTCAGATGAATGGAGTTGTAGAAGCAGCCAACATGAATATCAAGAAGATACTAAGGAAGATGATCGAGAGGCACAAACAATGGCATGAGAATTATCATTCGCCTTACTAGGATACCTCACCATAGTCCGCACATCAACTGGGGCAACTCCCTACATGCTGGTTTATGGTACACAGGCGGTCATTCCCGCCGAGGTATAAATTCCCTCCTTGAGGATCATAAAAAAAGTAGAGTTGGATGACATAGAATGGTTGAAGGATCACTACTAGAAGTTAGCCCTTATAGATGGGAAAAGGATGAATGTAGTTTGCCACGGTCAGTTGTACCAGAACAGAATGTCCAGAGCCTTCAACAAACGAGTTAAGCCAAGGAAGTTTACACCGGGGCAGCTGGTGTTGAAGAAAATATTCTCACATCAAGATGAATCTTGGGGGAAGTTCTCTCCCAATTGGTAGGGTCCGTACATGGTTCACCGGGTTCTAACCGGAGGAGCCCTTGTTCTTACAGAGATGGACGGTGAAGTCTGGCCGAAGCCAATCGATTCAGATGCAGTGAAATGATATTATGTGTAATCATGTGCGATTTCTTCATGATGTAATATGAACTACTCCTGACCTGATTCCCGTTTGAGAGGGGATACGTAGGCAGCCCTATGGGTTTAGTCACAATTTAAAAAAAATTCCATTCCCCTGCTATTGGAACTGGGACAGAATTTTAAGGATGACCCTCAAAATTCCGAAGTTGATTCTCAGCCTTTTAATCGCCAGAGGTGCCAGTCCAATAAACTGGGGCAAGATTTTAAGGAGGACCCTCAAAATTTCGAAGATGATTTTTTCAGGCATTCAGCGTAGCCATCAGAAGTGCCAACCCAGTAAGCTGGGGCAGGATTTTGAGGAGGACCCTCAAAATTTTGAAGTTGGTTTCTTCAGCTGTTCATCGCAGCCGTCAGAAGTGTCTGCCCAGTAAATTGGGGTAGAATTCTGAGGACGACCCTCAAAATTCCAGAGCAAGAGAGGTTGCAATGTCATGAACCACGTCGCAGTCGTTGGTTCATCTAAAGTAAACTATTTTTGATTATATACTTACGTTGTATTTAATAAATCATGCATAATTGTTAGTTGAATTGCTGTTGTTTAGCGACGCTACCCCAATCACACACAACGCCAGGAGCCAGGGGAAGACAAACTAACCTTTCCCCCTTACAGAACTCACAAATTTTCTTTGGATGCTGGCACTCGACTTGCAATATTGTCAGGTATATTTATGTACGCATACTTTCCCAAGAATGCAACTTCTCAAAATCATCACTTATTCGCAATTGCTATTCATACAAAACATCCCCAGCAGTCACGATATCGTAATCGGCTATCAGCTAAGAGATCTTACTACTATTCGACCTTTTACATTCTTGCATTGCATAAGGCTACTCTTATGCCTTCCGAGGTTAAGCTCTACCTCCATCATCATTTGCATAAGGCTACTTATCTGCCTTCCGAGACTAAGCTCTGTCTCCATCTGCATTATCTGCATAAGGCTACACTTCTGCCTTCTGAGGTTAAGCTCTACCTCCATCTGCATTTTTGCATAAGGTTGCTCTTCTGCCTTCCGAGGTTAAGCTATACCTCCATCACCATTTGCATAAGGCTACTTATCTGCCATCCGAGACTAAGCTCTGTCTCCATCCACATTATTTGCATAAGGCTACCTATCTGCCTTCCGAGACTAAGCTCTGTCTCCATCAGCATTATTGCATAAGGCTACTCTTCTACCTTCCGAGGTTAAGCTCTACCTCCATCATCATTTGAATAAAGCTACTTATATGCCTTCCGAGACTAAGCTCTGTCTCCATCCACATTATTTGCATAAGGCTACTTATCTTCCTTCCGAGACTAAGCTCTGTATCCATCTGCATTATTTTCCTAAGGCTACTTATCTACCTTCCGAGGTTAAGCGCTACCTACATCTGCATAAGGCTACTCTATCTGCCTTCTGAGACTAAGCACTGTCTCCATCCGCATCTTGCATGGCTGAAATATCGCCTCTTTGTTATTCTCACACGGCTGCAATATCGCCACCTTCATTTAAATTCTGTATCGGTTGAAATATTGCCATTTCTTGCATGGGCTGAAAGATAGCCACCTTTTGCATTTCATGGGCTGAAAGTTCACAACTTATTCAAAGGCATCATAGTTCGGAGGAACCATCCGAATAGCCTGAGAACATCATTTCATAGCATGTGAATCTTTATTTACGCTCTTCATGGCCCGGGACATCATAGTGTAAGGACGTCATCCTAACTGTCCAAAGACAACATTCATAGTCCAATGGGAATTTGCATCACGTTTCATTTATGCCCAATATATGTTGCATCGCGTACTTGCAGGTCCACCGGCTATCAAACGACCGTCCCAGCAGGAGCAATCCCGCTCCAGTTCCTGCAGCCTGTCAGATTTCAAATACCTCTTCAAACTTAAACATTGTGTCCGTCTCTTTCAAATCTGCATCGACACATTTCGTCAATGGTTCCTGAACTACATATGGCCTCATTCCTGTAAAATCAGGGATATGTTGGCAGCTCCGAAACTCGAGCTCGATCAAAATTCGTTTCAATCGTCGCTTCCGATCAAAATTGGCCATCTTGTCTTTACCCGACAACTCTTTCATCCTCCTCGGGTAAAGAGAGGCAGCTGTTGATACCCCATTTTTCCTAGGTATTTTTATACCCAAAATACTTCCAAAATAGCATATACGTGCATATATAAGCACACCCAAGAGTTTTGGTATTTTTAATAATTTTTAAACAAATTTATTACCTATTTTAATACAACAAAATCCAATAATTATTCCTAAAATTATCATTTTTGGTGAATAACTCATTTCATTCTCACATTTACACCAAAATATAATTAATATAATATTTTGCATATTTTACAAATTTATTTGGCACTTGAAAGCTAAATTGCATATAATTACAATTATAGCCTATTTTGTGATTAATAGCATTTTACAATTATAAAATTAGTTCCAGTATTTTTAAGTTAATATTTATGTAATATTTGTTTAATCAATATTTTTAATTTGCTTTTAAAACCATTATTACCATTTTTATAAAATAAAAAAGGGGGCGTCGACAACCGCATATGCGGTAAATTTGACCGCAGAAGCGGTACAGCATAAGCGGAGGAAGGGCTGCTGGTGTGAAATCCCTGGTCCAGAAAGTATATAAACCCTCCTTCGCGATTTTTTGCCTTTCTTGGCCATTTTAAAATGGTTTGTTGAGCTTTTGGGGGATTTTGAAGAGGGAATTAGAAGGAACATCGTTGAGGTAAGAATTTTGATCATAAAACTTGTTCCTATGGTGTTATTTCATTTACTAGGCTTGAAATGTATGGAAATTTGTGGATAAATATTGAAGAAACTAGGGCTTGATATAGGAGAGCTTTGAGTAGCAATTTGAGGGACCAATTAAGGTCCGATTTTGGTAATTTTTGTATGCATGAACTCGTGAGAGTGTGAGGATTCTAAATATGTAAATTTCACCCAATTTTAAGACACGGGCCCGAGGGGCATTTTGGTCATTTTACCAAATTTCACATATTAGCATAGAATTTATTTGTAGAATCAGTTACTCGTAGTGTTATTTACTTTATGCAACTGAATTGAACAGATTGGGCCATTGAAGTCCAGTACTCGTGGTAGGAGCATGGTTTCGGGTTGATTTTGAGTCGGTTTGAGGTAAGTAGCTTGCCTAACCTTGTGTGGGAGACCTCCCCTTGGGATTTGGTATTTTTGTTATTTGAAAAGCCTTGTACGTGAGTTGACGAGTGCGTACTTGTGCTAATTGTTGAAAATCCAATTTTTGTTAAGTAACTAAAATTGTGTTTCCTTTCCATGATTATACTACTTGCAAATTTAAGCCTGTTGTTAGCTTAGGGAAGCATGTCTACTTTGACTTAATTGCCTATTTTCTTAATTCCCTTATTTACGTTCAGCATGCTAGATCAGAAATACTTGCTTACCTTGGTATGAATTTTGAATTGAGTATTCTTCGTGTTGTTGTTGTGTATTTATATTTACGACTACTGGGCGGTATCCCGGGAGATCCCCTTGTATGTTTACTTTGGGACGACAGATTTGTATAAGGATCGGGATTCTGGTAGATCCCCACATACTATGAGATAGATTACAGGATGGTATACCGGAAGGTCCACTGGATATGTATATTGGACAACGTGATGATATCCCGGGTGATCCACTAGATATTTATATTTGGGACTACAGGACGGTATCCTGAAGATCCCCGGTTTTTATCTCTGTGTTGAGTTGTATTGCTTTCCGTAATTTCTTTGTCTCTGTTATAGATATTGTTGCTCTTTCTATCATGTGTTACTTCTTACTGTTGCACTTGATTATACTTTCTTATCCTATATTGTTATACCTTGTATTTCACTTAACCTCAGTAGGGCCCTGATTTTCCTCATCACTACCCGACCGAGGTTATGCTTGGCACTTACTAAGTACTGATGTGGTGTACTCATACCCTCTCTACGCATGTTTTCTTGTACATATCTAGGTACTTCCACTCAGTCTTATCTTAATTGAGGCGAGCTGCTTTGTAGAGACTTCGAGGTATATCTGCCGCGTCCGCAGACCGAGGAGTCCCTTTTCTATTCTCAGTACTATCATAGCCCTTCTGTACTTTCCATGTTGATGGATATTTTAGGAGTTAGAGATTTTATGTAAATCTCTTAGCTTGTGATTCATGGGTTCCCGATTTTGGGAGTGTTAGGTTGAGATTCCTGTTCTGTTATATGACAGGTAGCATCTTAAAGACTGTCTCACTTTGTTATTTTAATATTAATTATTTCTTTTCGCAAATTATTTATTTTCCGCATTGTTATTCTTACCTAGTCGTAGAGACTAGGTGTCGTCACGATAGATCACGGAGGGTGAAGTATGGTCATGACAAGTTAGTATCCGAGCTCTAGGTTAATAGGAGTCATGATTCACAAGCCGATTTATTAGAGTCTCGCGGATCGGTACGGAGACATCTGTACTTATCTGCGAGAGGCTATGTAACTATTAGGAAAATTCCACTTCATTTGATTTTCTTGACGTGCGAGATTTTGATATCACAACTCTAAACTTCTATCTTCTATTCTCTCACAAATGGTGAGGACACGTGTTACCCAAGATGATCAGGCACCTACCCACCCTAATACAGCCATTATAGGTCAGGGCTGGGATAAAGGTCGAGGACGCGCATACGATGCAGCCAGAGCACCCGCGCGAGCTGCCACTGAGGAGCCACCCGCAGTTCTAGTCGGAGCCCAGGCACCTGATCCGCCTACTGCTACTACTCCTCCAGCACTCCAAGAGACTCTGGCATAGTTCATAAGCATGTACACCACTTTGGCTTAGGCAAGGTTGCTTCCCCTTATTGCAGCTACATCCCAGGCCAGGGGAGGAGAACAGACACCCGCCGATCGCACTCCTGAGCATCAAGTTTTCGAGGATGAGCAGTTGAGGCATGAGAGGTTCAAGAAGTACAAGCATCCTGTTTTCAGTTGTCAAGCATCAGATGATGCTCTAGGATTTCTAGATGAGTGCTACCATATTCCCCGTTCCATGGGTATATCAGGATCGAGCCGGATTTTCTTCACTACTTTAGAGCTTCGAGGAGCCGCCTATGAGTGGTGGCGTACCTATGAGTTAGACAATCCAGATGAGGAAGCTTCCATGACTTGGACTCAGTTTTAAAATATGTTCCTTAGAGAGTATGTCCCTTAGAGCCTCAGGGACGCATGGCATGCAGAGTTTGAGCATCTGCGCCAGGGCACTATGATTTTCTCGGAGTATGATGTCTGTTATACCAGCTTGGCTAGACATGCACCAGCTTCTGTTTCTACTCTTTGCGAGAGGGTTCACCAGTTTATTGAGGGCTTGTTCCCAGCATTAGGTATGTCATGGCTCGTGAGTTGGAGATGGGTATTTCTTATCAGCAGGTGGTGAGCATTGGTAGAAGGATTGAGGGTATACATAAGAGGGATAGAGAGAACAGGGAGTCCAAGAGGTCTCGAGAGTCGGGCCATTATTCTGTTGCCCGTGTCCCAGGGATACGCTCAAATTACACTTTAATAATTCGTGTAAGCCGGTCGATGTCAAATATAATAACTCAACAAGTTTGGGGTCGAATCCCACAAGGAATAGGTGTGAAAAGGTTACTTGAATTAGTGTGTTGCCCAACTGAAATCGTAATTCTATTCGGTTAATAGTAACAGGAGTGTAGAGTAGTAGTAACAAGAGTATGAATATAAGTTGTTTTGGAATGATAATTAATTGGAATATTGATCAAGTAATTAATGAGATAAATGAAACCAAGATTGTGTCCCCGTTAATGAAGTGTAATGCTATCAGTGTTAATATGATATATTTTTAATGGTCGGTTATTTGATATGCAATTGATGTCTAAGCAACTACCCAATATTTCCCAATAGTTGGATAGTATTTCCTCTTATTAATTTTCTCAAATGTAGAGAAGTTGCAATTCATAACAATCAATATATGCCAAATATAACCCACTTATCCCTAAGCGATTTTATTAAACAAGGTGTAAAGCCTTGAGTCTTTGATATTTACTTCTACCAAATTCTAACCCACTTTCCAAGCAAAGTAGAATTTAATGGAACTTGTTAATGTTTGCAACCACCAACAATAAATGAAGTATGAGAAGTAAATAAATATCAACCAACCATTATATATATATTCAATATTAAACACCCATTAACATAACACCCATTTAGGTTCACAACTTTAGTATTTAAAACTAGCCACTCATGCTAGAATATAAAATCCAAAGAGTATTTAATGCCATAAAAGCTTACAAAGTAGAGAATCTTCAACCAAAATCTTCCAAAAGTAGGGAATATTAATGTCTTGGAATGTAGTGCAAAGACTAGACAAGATGAGCCCACAAAGGCTTCATAAAACTATTTATAGTGGGGCAAAAATCGGGAAAGAAAATGGACAAAATTACCCTTTCAGGTCCGATATGCGACCGCATTCTTGTCGCAGAACAAGTATGCGGTCCGTATTTTGAACACCCAGACCGTAGATTAAAACCCTAGTTTACAGGTCTTCATCGCATTATCATTATGCAGTCCACATTTGAGTTATGCGACCATATTTTGTCTCGCATCTTTGACCTTCAGTAGTCTTCATGGTTGGTTATGCGATCACTATGCGGACCACATTTCGATTATGCGGTCGCATCTTGAACCGCATTCTTCACTTGAAATTAGGATCAGGTCTCTGCTTCAGTCTGCGATTCTTCTGTCCATTATGCGGCTCGCATGTCTGATCTACGATCGCATAGTGAATTGCAGATCAGCATGTATGCAACATTTTGCTCTTTTCTTGTCTTTTTGCTTCCATTTCCATGTTCTTGAGTTCCCCTTCCTTATGTACTGTAGAAGTAACAAAACTACATAAGTATAGGTTATAATTGCATTAAAATAAGCTAAAATCTAAGCAATTAGTATTGAAATGTGCCGAAATTCTCCGGCACATCAACACCCCCAACTTAAACTCTTGCTTGTCCTCAAGCAACTAAAACATACATAGCCTATTCTAGATTCTATTTACAAAACACCAAACAATAATGACTAAGGATGGTGTTCATTGCTAGTATTTCAAACATGCATCTACAATTGTTTTACCCTTCCTGAACTGATAGTATTTAGAAGGAAAAGTAATCAACTTGTGAACTTTGAGCCTCAGACATTGCGACAAAATGTTACCCTAAGCTGAGTGCAATTGCATTTCACTCAAAAAAGCTCAACTTCCGTTTAACTCCATAGTTCATGTACCCTCACTAGAAAGAAGGTCCAAAAATCACAATATCTACAAGGGCACAGAAAGGGGCCATTTACAACCACACTCACTCTCAGAAAGAACTTCAAGTGTTACAACATTTCATACCATAAGCTTGCCCTTATTTTAATTCACCGCTTATTCAAGTATGCTCAGTTGGAGGTCTCATAAGGAATTTTTAGCTTGTAATGTAGGTTTAGGGAATGGTTGGATAAATATTTGGGTACAAGTTACTTCACCCTCCTTGAACACTACTCATACTCTTCCATTCTTTTGCACTTTGCTTTTTTTTCAAACACCCATAGCCTCATTTTATTCTAGTTTCCAACATAGAACCACCTTACATACCTCTTCTAATTTTTATTCAAGACTCCATACTTTATATGCATACACATATTTTCTCTTTTTTTTATACACATAACTTTCTCTCCCTTTTATTTTTTTTTTATTTTTCTTGGAGCTTGAATAATTTAAACAATCATTTTTGAGGCATGTTGTCCTAAACTCAACTTACAACCTTATGCATTCCCACTTCGACCCCACCCCCAACTTAGGCTTTTAGCCTCATTCTCAATGTTCAAAGAGGGACGGGTTCAAGAGGTGGAATTATTTTTCAAAAGGGGAAAGGTTTGTAATGAGATGGCCAAAGAAAAGGGTTAAAGGCTCAAATTGGGTACTAGTGGTATTATTTATGCAAAGGTAGGCTTGAAAGGCTAAAGAGGTTTTGCAAGTAAAAACAAAGAATGCCTAAGATCATTCCTCCAACAATAACATACTATCATTAGCATTGAAAAACCAACCAGGCAAGTTCTAGATGATAGAAGTAAACACAAGATTTATTTGAACAAACACTAACACACATGGCACATGAACTGCTTCATTCATATAATTTGACGCGTCTGAGTCAATGCTTGGCAACTCGAGGCTTTCATCATAGACACACGTATAACTCTAGGTCGCTATAGAGTCACAGAGCGAGCCTCAAGTTCACAAAGCTGATCACAAAGACTAATTCCTTTAAGAAAGTTGTCAATCATTCCATCATCGGGAAAAGTCGACAAAAAAAATATATATTTTTTTTATAAACATGTGGAAGGGTATAAGCTATGTACATACGTACATGCTTGATGCTATGCAATTACACCAAACCAGTCAAAATGATTCATCCTACTCTCCTGGTTTTACTATTACACCTTTGGAAAAGAACCGGGGAAAGAAAAAACAAAGGGGATTGATTCCTAATCACTATCTACTTGTTTTTGTTGTTTTTCTTATATAAGGATAACGATGAATACTAACGTTAACAACACCATTATTAACACAACACTATTATACACAGCACTATTATGGACAAAAAGTAAACACTAATATTAACATCATTATTAAAAACACAACTCATGCTCCGAAGTCATACCAATATATACAGAACACAAGATACGCATAAGTTCATGAGTTTGATGGTTAAATTACTGATATGCATATATAGAAAGATTCCAATTCTAACTTCCAATATCACACAAGAATATCTACACAAAAATATCTACCATGCTACCTTCCACCCCCAACTTGAAGCATGCATTGTCCCCAATGCATAAAAATAGAGAAATGAGTTAGAGGTGAAGCTCCCTGAGGCACACTAAGTGCTATGGGAGTCAGTAGCAGTCTACAATCTGCTTTCCCTTATCTTGGGGTACTTCATCACTCGAATACCCCGAACTCTCCTCATCCTCCTCATTCTCCTCATCCTCTGATTTATCAGAACCTTCGGAGTCCTCCTCAAGAGGGATCAAAATAGGAAGGGTCGGAAGGACAGGCATAGTCATCAATGTCGAGAAGTCAAGACCCAAATCTAGAGGCACCGGACTTGTAACCTGATCGTCATCTGTAGGGAGGAGGGATGTTAGATCTAATTCCAAATTCTGCATTTTTTGGAATTCAACCTTCATAGCAGCAACCTCCTTCTTGAGTTCAGGCAACCCACTCACTTCGCCCCGCTCTATCTTCTCCACTCGCAACTAAAGTTGCTGCAAACGCTCCACATAGTCTGACTGCTACTGCTGAATGGATGCCACTGAGGCTTGCATGGGGATCAGGGCTTGATTTATAAGACTCGGCAATGTCTTCAAAAGTTGGTCAACTTTAGCATTGGCATGCTGAGCCAATAGACCAAGATTGGAGACAGCAGGAATGGCCGTAGCAGGCTGGGAAGTAGCGGCTTGAGAAGCAGGCTGGGGAGTGGACAATGGTGCCTTAGTAGTTGAAGTGACCTCAGTAGGCTGGGAATCCGATGGCTCTACAGTAGTTTGGGCCTGACTTGGGACCACTCGTGGTATAGCAACATCACTAAGGCGAGTGATATCAATAACCCCTGGCTCTTTTCCTTTTTTGTTGTGGCGTACATCAACCGGGACTCCCGCAGCCTTGTATAATGCTGTGATCAAGGAAGGGAATGGAAGTGAGGTAGCTTTTTGTGTGGCCCTGATCCCTATCTCCTGAAATATCACTACCCCTACATCTATCTTAATACCAGTCATGATGCATGCAATGAGGAGTGCCTTCTCAATGGAAATCTCCGTTTCGTTCTGAGTTGTTGTCAATCTAGATGTGAGGAAGGAAGCCAGAAACGACCCTCTCTTGACAGACTTTCCTTGTAGATCTTCTGGCCAGGGTTGATCCAGGCAGGGGTTCCCTTTGCAATTATGGAGGCAATCCACCCTCATTCATTTTCCCGGTTCGCAAATTTCTCAGCATATTCTGCGGTGCCAGGACGCAAGTCTAGGACATATACATCGTTTATGGTAGTTCATGGCAGAAGACTGTTTGCCCTCGGACAAGCACTTCACCAGTGAAGTCTCTGTTTCGGTTTTGGTGCTTGGTCCTAGAGGCCCCATACGATGCATAAAATTCGCGAACAATGGATTCGTTGTATTCAGCCGGTGGCTCAGTGAAGGATTGCCATTTCCTCTTATTGATGTTCTCCAAGATGTGGGGGTATTGCTCTTTCAGCCCATTCAAACTTAGTTACTTCTCCAGTAGGGGTTTCCGCTTTATTAGCCCCTCTTTGTATCTTTCCCTGGACCCCACTACTCCCTAGCGGAGGTGGAAGTCATGTCCGTGCTTCCTCCACACTTCTGCCAATAGATTAATCTCGGGTGTAAGCCCCTCCTCATCAGACTGGGAGGGTTGAGGTTTTTGAGGTTCCGTCATTGGTCTCTTTGCGTTGGATTTACTGGAGGGTGCCCTTACTATGGTATGATTTTCCCTGCGAGCCATATCAGAAGAGGGTACAAGGGTAACAAATGGAGTCCTTGAGTGATTTTGATCCGTCTCAGTCAAGGGCTCGATCGAGTTCCTCTTTTGTCTTTTTCTTTTTCGTTTGTTTTTCTTTTCTTCCTTTTTCTCTTTTTTTTTTTTTTTTTTTAAATGAGTGAGAGACGAGTGCGAAGCTTACCTGGCAAGTCTGCGGTGGACACTTCACCGCAGAACACACTATGCGACTTCATATGTGCTATGCGGTGATTTTAAAGAGTAAGCTGAGAAGGTAGGGTCTGCGGTGTACAATGCGGTCGTATAAGTAAAATGCAGACCACAGAGTGCACCGTTCCACCGCATATTGAACTCCAATTTTGGATAAACATTCTACCTATGTTTGCGGACAAAGTGCAGTCCGCATAACAATAATGCGACTGCATTCCTACCACAGAATTCACCTTGTGCCATTTTCTTTGAATTTTATTCGTCCTCACCAAGTGTTGAAATCTTTTGAACCCCCTGCCCTCTAACACACAATTTGAATTTCTCAAATAAATCTATCTACCAAAAATTGAAAAATTCAAGGAACAAAAGGGTGTTACCACACATGGTTTGCCTCCCATGAAGCGCTTGATTTAACGTTGCGGCACGGCAGAATTAATGTTCTTTTGATTTTATTCAATGGTCGGGCATGGACCATCTTTGAGAGCCAGTTGCTCCACCAAATGTTTTTCACCATCAGTGCCCAAATAATGCTTGATGTGTTGGCCATTTACCTTGAATGTCTGGGACCTATCTGTCGACTCTAATTCCAGCGCTCCATAAGGAGAGACAGTCACCACCTTGAATGGACCGGACCATTTTGATTTAAGCTTGCCCGGAAACAATTTTAGCCTCAAATTAAAGAGAAGGACCAAATCACCCGCCTTAAACTCTCTTTTCAAGATCTTCTTTTCATGGACAAATTTCATCCGTTCTTTGTACACAGCTGCACTTTCATAAGAATGGAATCAGAATTCCTCCATTTCGTTGAGTTGCGTCAACCTCAAATTTGTAGCCTCGGACCAGTCTAAGTTCAGTCTTTTCAGTGCCCACATAGCTTTGTGCTCCAACTCCACGGGTAGATGACATGCTTTACCAAAGACTTGTCGATAAAGAGAAGTACCAATAGGAGTTTTATAGGTCGTGCAGTATGCCCACAATGCATCATCTAGCTTCCTTGACCAGTCGGTCCTATTTGCGTTCAAAGTTTTTGCTAAGATGCTCTTGATCTCCCAGCTAGAAACCTCAACTTGACCACTTGACTGCAGATGATAGGGTGTGGCTACCTTGTGCTTTACGCCATACTTGTCAAGTAGCACCGCAAAATCCTTGTTACATAAATGAGATCCACTGTCACAAATAATGGCTCTAGGGATGCCAAACCGCGTGAATATGTTTTTCCTCAAGAAAGCGGTCACACTTCTCGCCTCATTATTTGGTAAGGAAACTGCTTCGACCCATTTGGACACGTAGTCCACGGCTACAAAGATGTATTTCATTCCACAAGAACTTACAAAGGGACCCATGAAGTCGATCCCCCATACGTCAAATTTCTTTATCTCCATCACAAAGTGCATTGGCATTTCATGCCTCTTGGAGATTGAACCTTGTCGTTGACATTGATCGCAAGCTTTGACAATTTGATTGGAATTATGGTAGATGGAAGGCCAATAATATCCACATTCAAGAACTTTAGATGCCGTTAGATTTCCTCCATGTTGACCCCCAATAGGTGAATCATGGCATGCCTTGAGAATCGGCATAACCTCTTCTTCGGGAACACACCTTCTGATAATATTGTCAGCACACACACGGAACAAGTATGGTTCCTCCCAATAGCATTGCCGGCAGTCTCTCAAAAATTTCTTTCTTTGATACGATTCCAATCCGTCCGGGATAAGGTCACTAACTAAGTAGTTAGCAATATTGGCATACCAAGGAGCAAAAGTGCTAGATAATGCCAATATGTTCTCATCCGGGAATGTATCATTGATTTCAAGATCTCCCTTTGGTCTCCCTGCCTCTTCAAGCCTTGACAAATGATCTGCCACATGATTTTGTGTTCCTTTGCGATCCTTGACCTCAAAGTCAAATTCTTGCAACAACAAGACCAATCAAATCAATCGAGGCTTTGCATCCTTCTTTGCCATGAGATAGCGAAGAGCCGCATGATCCGTGTATACCACCACCTTGGACCCCAACAAATAGGCCCGAAATTTTTCAAGAGCATACACAATAGCAAGAAGCTCTTGCTCAGTGACAGGGTAATTCATTTGTGCCTCATTGAGTGTTTTACTTGCATAGTAGACCGGATGAAGTACCTTGTTGTGACGTTGGCCAATCATTGCTCCAATAGCTACACCATTAGCATCACACATGAGCTCGAAAGGAAGAGTCCAATTGGGTGTGACAATAATAGGTGTCGTGGTGAGCCTTAGCTTTAATTCATCAAAAGCCTTGAGGCATTTCTCATCGAACACAAATTTGGCGTCCTTCTCAAGGAGTTTGCAAATAGGGTTTGCAATCTTGGAAAAATCCTTGATAAACTGCCTATAAAATCCGGCATGCCCCAACAAACTTCGAACACCTTTTACCGAAGTAGGTGTAGGAAGCTTGGAAATAATCTCGATCTTTGCCCGGTCAACCTCAATGCCATGCTTTGAAATTTTATGCCCCAACACGATGCCTTCATCTACCATGAAATGTCATTTCTCCCAATTAACACAAGATTGGTCTCGTCACATCTCTTAAGCACTTGTCTAAGATTGTTAAGACAATGCTCAAAAGAATCACCTACTATCTAGAAGTCATCTATGAAGACCTCTAGAAAATCCTCCACCATGTCGGGAAAAATGGACATCATGCATCTTTGAAAAGTAGCCGGAGCATTGCACAAACCAAATGGCATCTGACTAAAGGCAAAAGTTCCATAAGGACAAGTGAACGTTGTTTTCTCTTGATCCTCCAATGCAATTTTTATTTGGTTGTAGCCGGAATATCCATCAAGGAAACAATAGAATGACCTCCCCGCTACCCGATCAAGCATTTGATCAATAAAAGGCATAGGGAAATGGTCTTTGCATGCTGCACTATTTAGCTATTGGTAATCCATGCATACCCTCCAACCGGTCATCGTTCTTGTTGGGATGAGCTCATTTTTTTCATTTTCAATTACGGTCATGCCTCCTTTCTTCGGTACACATTGCACCGGGCTTACCTAAGAACTATCGATGATAGGGTTGACCACCCCGGTATCCAACAACTTGATGATTTCCTTCTTCAACACCTCTTGCATTGACGGATTCAACCGTCGTTCATGCTCCACACTTGGTTTTGTGTCACTCTCCAATTGTATCTTGTGTTCACAAATACCCGCGAGAATTCCTCGGATATCCGCAATTGTCCATCAGATAGCTTGCCTATTCTCCTTCAAGACTTCCAACAATTTCTCCACCTGCACATCATTCAACAAAGACGAAACAAATACGAGTAAATTATCATTAGAGCCAAGAAATTTATAGCTTATGTGTGGAGGAGTGGTTTGAGCTCTAGTTGCGGTGGCTCAATGATTGACGGCTTTGCGGGGGGTGTAGCTCGATTCTCCAAGTCAAGAGAAAGCTTTGTCGGAGTATAAGTGTAGGATCAAAGACCCTCTAATGCATTTATCGACTCCATGTACCCATCCATGTCCTCACCATCAAAGTTCACCAAGATAGCTACCAATGCCTCACCAAGGCATTGCTCTTCCATTTTCAATTCGACAGCATCTTCTACCTCATCAACCACATCTATCACCAAAATGCTCTCATACTCCTGGGGTAATTTCATACCCTTGCTTGCTTGAAATGTGACTTCTTCATCGTTCACCCAGAATTTAATTTTGTTCCGCTCCAAATCCATGAGTGCTCTTCCCGTGGCTAGGAAGGGTCTCCCCAAAATGATAGGGATTTCATTATCAACCTCACAATCAATAATCACGAAGTCGGCGGGCAAATGGAATTTCCCAACTTTCACAATCACGTCATCAACAATTCCTACCGGTCGCATAATGGAACGATCGGCCATTTGTAACCTCATGCTTGGTGGCCTTGGCATACCTAATCCCTCTTGATTATAAATGGCGAGTGGCATCAAGTTGATGCTAGCCCCATTGTCACAAAGGGCTCTTGCAAATTCATGCACCCCGATAGTACATGGAATAGTAAAAGCTCCCGGGTCTTCTTTCTTTTGGATCGGAGTTGTGGCAATAATAGAGCTAACCCAGTGAGTCATGTTTACCACCTCATGCTTTGTGGTCTTCTTCTTGGTGATCAAAACTTTAAAATATTTAGCAAACCCCGTCATCTATTGAAACGCTTCCACGAAAGGAATGTTCACCGTTAATTGCTTGAGGATGTGGTAAAAATTTTCAAGTTTGCTATCATCAATCTTGCGTGCAAGTCTTTGAGGAAATGGAGGAGGAGGTATAGGAATAGGGGGAAGAGCTTTTGGTGTCTCTTTCCCTTCTTCCTTCGCCTCTTCCCGGTGTTCTTTTTGCACTATCACTTCTTCCGAAATATTTTCAACCTCGACAACATTTGGCTCTTCAAACTTAACCCTTTGTTCGGACTTTTCTTCTTCGACCATTCGGTCGCCCTCTCCATTTAGCACCTTCCCACTCTTAGTTGTGATCACCATGATGTGAGAAGTTGGACCACTCCCACTACCTCTTGGATTTGCAACCGTGTCACTAGGGAGTGTACCTTTTTGCTTTGGATTTTGCTCTTTGGAGAGGTCTCTCATTTGCATCTCCAATTTTTGGATCGAGGCGATATGAGATCCTACAACCTCGGTCATGTTCGTTATGGAAGCGTCTGATTTTTCTTGATTTTGCAACACCCGCTAAAGCATAGCTTCCACATTAGATTCACTAGAAGACCTTTGGTTTGAATATTGACCCTTTGGAGTAACATAGGGGTTTGAACTCCAGTTAGCAAAGTTATTGTTTTTGTTCCAATTCCCTTGGTTTGAGGTGCCATGGTCATGTCTCCATTGTTGGTTGCCTTGCCCTTGCGGGTTTGGCCTCTATTGACTTTGTTGCCATTGACCCTAATAATGTTGTCTTTGATACCCTCCTTAAGGGTTGTTGATGTAGTTGGCTTCTTCAAACTCTTTATTGGAGATGAGTTGCACATCCTCGACTACATAAACCTTCTTTGTTTGATTCTCAGTAAATATTTTTGTCAACACATTTACATTCGTAGCCAACCCTACCATTATTTGGTCCCTCTCTTGATTGTCCTTGATCAAGTTAGTGAAGGAAGGAGAACCATATGCAACCCACTTGAGGTGTCCTCGGAATGCCACGCTTGATTGTGTTGCGCCATTTTGTCAAGGATTTGTGTCACCCTTGCGAATGATTTATCCATGAATGATCCATCAACTGCATTCTTGGCTATAACTTGGTTCATAAGATCCAAACCCATGTAGAATTTTTCCAATAGCATAGAATCCGGGAAACCATGGTTTGGAGACCTCACCAAATATAATTTTAAATGGTGCCATGCCTTATGCAGCTGCTCTCCCTGTGTTTGCTTGAAGAAGAAGATTTTATCCTGCAGCTCAGACTTTTTACTTTGCGGGAACCACTTAGATAGAAATGCCCGGACAAGTTCGGGCCAAGAATGAATATAGTTAGTTGGTAGATTCAGGAGCCATCTCCTTGCATCCCCAGTAAGAGAGTACTTGAAGAATCTCAATCTCAAGGCATCGTCAGAGACATGATTCTGCTTGTGCATTGCACACTCACCCAAAAAGTTTCTAAGGTGATGTGTTGGATCATCATCGGTGGAATTTCTGATGAACCCCTCAGCTTTGAGCATAAGGATCAAATAGTGTTCCACTTTGAACGTTTCAGCACCAACCGCAGGAGGTACAATAACATTTGTATCCTCAATGTACTCTTCAATGTCTGCAAAGGGATTCTCCCCCATATCTATCTCAACGTCATCGCCAGATTCAGACATGTTTTCCTATCAACACCAACCAAAACAAGCAAAGTGTGATGGAATAGAATTAAACACATAGTAAAGCGCACACTAGTCAGTAATTTCAAAACCATATTCCCCGGCAACGGCGCCAATTTTGATGACGTCCAAATCCACTACTAAAAAGTAACAGACACCGTCGCAGCAATATAATTTACCCAACTATGAGTCGGGGTCAAATCCCACAGAGAACAATGTCTAGGCGATTAGGCATGTAAGAAAATTATCGCTAGTTGCACAAAGCCAAACACTAAGAATTTTAGTTTTAAAATGTTTTATATCTAAATGCGAAAATATAAACTAACCTAGAAAGCAAGTAAAATGATTAATAGCTACAAGTATGGTTGCATCGGAAATTACACTCAAGTAACGATGTAATGTATTTCACGATTTTACAAATATGAGAGAGTTTATGTCAATTAGCCACGGATAATAATTCTTAATTAGATTCTTCCGAAGACTAACAAGACTTCCTAATTGAATTATCCCTAAAACAATTAGAAGATTAAGCACACAGGGAATGGCTACATGTAGTTCAATCATATCCCGAGGTAGAATCTATAAAATGAGGGTTAACGCCTCAAGTTCTTGTTAATTAATCTTTCCCAACCCCAAATTATCTTTCCCAAAATTAATTCGGAGTTAATGGGCGAGTCCTAGGGTCAGCTAATCCCATTGGAAACATTAAAGAACAAGAATAATTAAAGTAACAATAACTCACTTCATAAATATATAAAAATCATTCAATACATAAGCACAACAAGGTATTTAATCAACACTTTAAATATGAATATTCCCATAAACAAGATTCAAGTGTTGGAAATAAATACTACACACTTAAATATTCAATACAAAGAAAGGAAATGAAGAAATACACATAAATGGGTAAGGAAATCTTAACCCCAAGATTCAATCTTCAAAACCCAAGTGTGTGTGCATACCCTATCTTCCAAAAATGTTCTCTCTAGTCTATGAGGATTGAAAATAAGCCAAAGATATCCAAAGATGATCTGAATTGGGTATTAATCGATTTGGGGTAAAAAATGTGAAATTCCAGAACTGCCCAGTTTTCACGCCTGATTTCTTCATCGCGTTCGCGAGTATAGCTTAGCGTTCGCGAAGGCTAGTTATTTCTGCTCATCAAGTTTGCGTAAATACCTTCGCGTTCACGAAGGTTTCTGTTGCTCTACTTCAGCTTCGCGTGCATCCTACGCGTTCGCATAGTATTAGTCTGTACAGCATCGCGTTCGCGTTTTGTACTACGCATTCGCGTGGGTTTGGCTGCTGGTTCATCGCGTTCGTGTGCTCTCATTCGCGTTCACGAAGAGCATTTCACTGGGCAGATTCATTTTGTCCATTTTAGCTCATTTTTGACTTGTTTTCACTTGGTTTATTCACTATTACTTCTGAACCACATACAACCAGTAAAATAGAAGTAAATGGAATCAAATACACGATTTTATCACTCAAACATTGCAAAATTATAGATTTAAAGACAAGATAAGTTGGTAAAATACTAACTTATTAGTCGCCCCATTATGCTAATTCTTGATTGTCATGCCAAAACAGTGACGCTGGCTATGCCAGATATACTGCGTGTTGAGTGGAGGGGTGCTTTAGATCACACTCACAGTAGAATTATTGTTTTTTCATAAGGCCCAGCTAATGGTTGATAAGGGGTGTTTACACGTATCTAGCATATGTGAGAGATGTCAGTATTGATACCCTACAGAGTATCCAGTCCCAGTAGTATGGAATTTTTTGATATGTTTCCAGGTGACCTTCCGGGCATGCCGCCCGATAGAGATATTGATTTTTGCATTGATATGTTGTTGGGCACACAACCCATTTTTGTTCCTCCGTATCGTATGGCTTTTTTTGAGTTGAAGGATCAGTTACAGGAATTGCTTAATAAGGGTTTTATTAGGCCCAGTCTATCACCATGGGGTGCTCCTATCTTATTTGTGGAAAAGAAGGATGAATTTATGTGTATGTGCATTGATTATCGCCAGTTGAACAAAGTTACATTGAAGAACCATTATCCTTTGCCTCATATCGATGATTTGTTTAACCAACTACAGGGTGAACGAGTGTTCTTTAAGACTGACTTACGTTCAGGTTACCATCAGTTTAAGATTCGGGAGCCAAATATTCTGAAGACTGCTTTCAGGACTAGGTATGGTCCTTCGAGTTCTTTATTATGTCATTTGGGTTGACCAATGCCCCAACAACCTTTATGTATTTGATGCACAGTATGTTCCGGCCATATCTTGACTTGTTCGTCTTTGTTTTTTATTGATGATATTCAGGTATATTCCCGGAGTCGGGAATATCATGAGAAGCACCTGAGGACTGTGCTTCAGACTTTGAGAGAGAAGAAGTTATATGCTAAGTGCTCGAAATGTGAGTTTTGGTTGGATTCCGTGGCATTCTTGGGTCACGTAGTATCTAGTGAGGGGATAAAGGTGGATCCGAAGAAAGTTGAAGCAGTTCAGACATGGCCCAGACCATCCTCAGCTACAAAGATCCGTAGTTTTCTTGGCTTGGCAGGTTATTACCGTCTCTTTATTGAAGGGTTTTCATCCATTGCAGCACCTATGACAAAATTCACCCAGAATGGTGCTCCGTTCTACTGGACGGAAGAGTGTGACGCAATCTTTCAAAATCCCAAGACAGCTTTGACTACAACCCCAGTTTGATATTGCCTACATGCCTCAAGGATTTGCCTTGGAGCGGTATTTATGCAGAACGGTAGGGTGATTTCCTACGAGTCCAGGTAGCTAAAGGTGTAAGAGAAGAATTATGTCCATGATTCCGAGTTAGCTGCTATTGTTCACACCTTGAATATCTAGCATTATTACTTGTACGGGGTGCCTTATGAGAAATATACTGACCACCGGAGTTCGCAGCATCTGCTCAAGCAGAAGGACCTTAATTTGCGTTAGATGAGATGGCTAGAGCGACTAAAGGACTATGATATCGCTATATTGTATCACCGGGGCAAGGCCAACGTGGTGGCTGATGCTTTAAGCCTCCGAGCAGAGAGTTTGGGGAGTTTAGCTTATTTACCAGCAGCAAAGTGGCCCATGGCAATGCATGTTTAGGCCTTAGCCTACCAATTTGTGAGATTGGATCTTTCGGAGCATAGTCACTTTCTAGCTTGCGTGGTCTCTCGATCTTCCTTTTTTGATCATATCCGGGAGCATTAGTTCGATGACCCTCATTAGTTTGTCCTTAAGGACAAGGTTTTACATGGCGATGCCAGAGATGTGACTGTTGGTGATGACGGGGTATTGAGGATGCAGAGTCGGGTTTGTGTACCTAATATTGATGGACTTCGAGATTTGATTCTAGAATAGGCCCATATTTTAAGGTATTCCATCCATCCGGGTGCTGCGAAGATGTACCAGAATTTGAGACAACACTATTGGTGGAGACTTATGAAGAAAGATATAGTTGGGTTTGTAGCTCGGTGCCTTAACTATCAGCAGGTGACGTATGAGCACCAGAGACCGGGTGGATTACTTTAGCTGATAGATATTCCGGTGTGGGAGTTGGTGAGGATCACCATGGACTTCGTAGCTGGACTTCCACGGACTTAAAGGAAGTTCGATGCCATTTGGGTGATTGTGGATTGGCTGATCAAGTCCACGCATTTCATTCTTGTGAGTAGTACCTATTCTTCGGAGCTGCTGGAGAAGATTTATATTCGGGAGATTGTTTGTCTACCTGGTATTCTAGTTTCTATCATTTCAGATAAAGGTACTCAGTTCAAATCACGGTTTTGGAGGCCGTAGATCATGAGTTATCTACTCGGGTGGAGTTGAGTACAACATTTAACCCTCAGATGGATGAACAGTCCGAGCGCACTATTTAGATTCTTGAGGATATGCTTCATGCATGTGTGATTGAGTTTGGAGGGTCTCGGGATCAGTTCTTGCCATTGACGGAGTTTGCCTACAACAACAGTTATCAGTCCAGCATTTAGATAGAACCGTATGAGGCTTTATATGATAGGCGGGTGTAGATCCCCGGTGGGTTGGTTTGAGCTGGGTGAGGCTAGATTATGGGGCACAGACTTGGTTCAGGATGCTTTGGAGAAGGTTAAGGTGATTCATGATATACTCAGTACAACCCAGTCTAGACAGAAGAGTTACGCGGACCGGAAGGCTCATGATGTTTCCTATATGGTTGGAGAGCATGTTGTACTTCAGGTTTCGCCTATGAAGGTTGTATGGAATTTGGGAAGAAAGATAAGTTGAGTCCGAGGTTTATAAGCCCTTTTGAGATATTGAGGCGTGTTGGGGAGGTTGCTTATGGGCTTGCCTAACCTCCCAGCTTTGCAGAAGTTCATCCGGTATTTCATGTTTCGATGCTTAAGAGCTATCAAGGTGATCTGTCGCACGCATTGGATTTCAGTTCAGTCCAGCTGGACAAGGATCTATATTATGTTGGGGAGATAGTGGCGATATTGGACAGGTAGGGAAGAAAGCTGAGGTCAAAGAACATTGCCTCAGTGAAGGTTCAGTAGTGAGGTCAGCCGGTCGAGGAGGCGACCTGGGAGACCGAGCAGGATATGCGCAGCCGTTACCCTCATCATTTCACTACATCAGGTATGTCTGTATGCTCGTTCGAGGATGAATGAATGTTTAAGTGTAGGAGGATGTAACGACCCGGCCGGTCGTTTTAGGAATTTACGCTCTGATCCCCTATTCACTTCTTTCCTCATGTGCGTTTCTGCTGTTGTGATTTGCCGAGAGAATTTATTTGGGGTTTCAGAGAGTTTTGGGACACTTAGTCCCCAAATGAGAGTTCAACTTATTGAATTTAGGCAGTATTCAGAACGGTGTGAAGACGAACTTGGAATGGAATTCCATTTGTTCTGTTAGCTCCGTTGGGTGATTTCGCGTCTTGTAGCGTGTTCAGATTGTGTTTTAGAGGTCCGTAGCTAATTTAGGCTTGAAATGGAGAAAGTTTAATTTTTGAAGTTTGCAGTTTGATAGTTAGATTTTGACCTAAGGGTCGGAATGGAATTTCGGAAGGTGGAGTAGCTCTGTAGTGTTGAATGTGACGTGTATGCAAAATTTTAGGTCATTCGAACGAGGTTTGATAGACTTTAATATCGAAAGCGTAAATAGAGGTTTTTCGAAGTTCTTAGGCTTGAATCCATGGATAGTTTGATATTTCGATGTTGTTTTAGGTGTTTTAAGGATTAGTATAAGTTGGGATAGTGGTATAAGACTGGTTCGTGTATTTGTTGAGGTCTGAGGGGCCTCGGGATGATTTCGGATGGTTAACGGGAGATTTCAGTTAGGTTTTAGCAGCTGAAGATGTCCCATTGTTGTCATAACAGCACCTGCGCCTAGGGGACAGTAGGTATAGGCCCGTAGAAGCACTCAGATGGTTGCAGATGCGGAATTTACCACGTAGGGTAAAGACCGCAGAAGAGGCTACTCGATCGCACCTGCGGTAGCGCAGGTGCGGCTTCTTGATCGTAGATGCAAAAATGGGCGCTTTAGTGGAAACCGCAGATGCGGTAAATTTGACCGAAGAAGCGGTACCGCAGAAGCGGAGGAAGGGCCGCATGTGCGCAAACCTTGGGCCAAAAAGTATATAAACCCTCATTCGTGATTTTCATCCTTTCTTTACCATTTTAAAAATAGTTTTGGAGCTTTTGGGGGATTTTAAAGAGGGAATCAGAGGGAACTTCGTTGAGGTAAGAATTTTTATCATAAAACTCGTTCCTATGGTGTTATTTCATGGATTAGGCTTGAAATTTATGGAAATTTGTGGGTAAATATTGAAGAAACTAGGGTTTGATATTAGAGAGCTTTGAGTGGTTATTTGAGGCACCAATTGAGGCCAACTTTTTGTAATTTTGGTATGCATGAACTCTTGAGAGTGTGAGGGTTCTGAATATGTAAATTTTACCCAATTCCGAGACGTGGGCCCGAGGGGTATTATGGTCATTTTACCTAATTTCATGTATTAGCTTAGAATTTATTTGTAGAATTAGTTACTCAAAGTGTTAATATAGCTTGTGTCCAGGAGACTAGGTGGGCAAGATCGAAGGCGCGGAATGCGGACGGGTATAATTTATGATACTCTGGAGTCGTGAGGGGTAAGAATAGAGTGGGTATCTTGGTGGATAGGGATCTTAGAGAGTCTGTGGTGGAGGTTAGGTGAGTGAATGATAGGATAATGTTTATTAAGTTGGTGATTGGTTATTGCACCCTCAATGTAGTGATAGATTATGCGCCGCAAACGGGTTTGGATGAGGAGGTTAAGAGGCATTTTTCGGAGGGTTTGGACGAGGTTGTTCGTAATATTCCACCTACTGAAAGGTTATTTATTGGAGGGGATTTTATTGGCCATATTGGGTCAGTTGCTGGTGGCTATGGCGAGGTGCATGGCGGTTTTGGCCTTGGGGAGAGGAACGGATGAGGTACTTCGCTGCTAGACTTCGCCAAGGCTTTGGAGCTGGTGATTGCGAACTCGTCTTTTCCGAAGAGGGAGGAGCACCTGGTTACTTTCCAAAATTCAGCGGTGAAGACTCAGATTGATTACCTTCTCATCAGAAGGTGTGATAGAGGTTTGTGCAA
>MU671134.1:133124-218282 GCA_026770625.1 Nicotiana glauca | reverse complement strand
TTGGTGATCGGTGATTGCACCCTCAATGTAGTGAGCGCTTACGCGCCACAAGCGGGTTTAGATGAGGAGGTCAAGAGGCTTTTTTGGGAGGTTTTGGACGAGGTTGTTCGTAATATTCCACCCACTGAAAGGTTATTTATTGGAGGGGATTTTAATGGCCATATTGCGTCAGTTGCGGGTGGCTTTGGCGAGGTACATAGTGGCTTTGGACTTGGGGTTAGGAACGGAGGAGGTACTTCGCTGCTAGACTTCGCCAAGGCTTTGGAGCTGGTGATTGCGAACTCGTCTTTTCCGAAGAGGGAGGAGCACCTGGTTACTTTCCAAAATTCAGCGGTGAAGACTCAGATTGATTACCTTCTCATCAGAAGGTGTGATAGAGGTTTGTGCAACGATGGCAAGGTTACCTCGGGATAGACCCTCGTGACTCAACATAAGATTTTAGTGATGGACGTCGGTATTATGTTGAAGACGAAGAAGAGGTATGCTCGGCGCCGACCGAGGATTAGATGGGCAACTTTAACCAAGGATAAAGCCCAGGAGTTGGATGAGAGGTTAGCCGTTATGGGAGCTTGGAAGATTAGTGGGGACGCAAGCACTATGTGGTCAAAGGTGGCGAACTATGTGAGGAAGGCCGCAAGAGAGGTGCTACGGATATCGAAGGGTTTTTCCAGCAGGCACCAAGGTGACTGGTGGTGGAATGACGTAGTTCAAGGTAAAGTGGAGGCGAAGAAGGTAGCATACGCAAAGTGGGCAGGGAACATAAACAAGGAGGAACGGAGAGCGAATAGAGAGAGGTACAAGGTGGCAAGGAAGGAGGCAAAGCTGGCGGTCACGGAGGCTAATAATGCAGTGTTTTGCCGCCTATACGAGGAATTGGGGGAGAAAGGCCGGGACAGGAAGTTGTTTTAGCTGGCTAAGGCGAGGGAGAGGAAGGCCCGATATCTGGACTAAGTTAGGTGCATCAAAGACGAGGATGGTCGACTATTGATCGAAGAGTCCCAGATTAAGCAGAGATGGAAGATGTACTTGTATGGTCTTCTGAAGGAGGAGGGGGAGCGGGATATAGTGCTAGGGGACTTGAGGCATTTGGGGAGTCGCCAAGATTTTAGGTATTGTAGGCGCATTAAGGTGGAGGAGGTCGTGGGGGCTTTGCGCAAGATGAGCAGGGGTAGAGCGACTGGGCCAGATGAGATTCCGGTTGAGTTTTGGAAGTGTGAGGGTAAAGCAGGATTGGCGTGGTTGACTGGGTTGTTCAATGTCATTTTTAGGACGAAGAGGATGCCGGATGAGTGGAGGTCAACTACAGTGGTATCGTTGTACAAGAACAAAGGCGATATCCAGTGTTGTAACAATTATAGTGGCATAAAGTTACTTAGACAAACCATGTAAGCCTGGGAGAGGGTGGTGGAGGTGAGGGTGAGGAATACGACGTCTATTTCTGACAATCAGTTTGGGTTCATGACGAGTCGCTCCACTACGGAAGCTATCCACCTTATTAGGAGGTTGGTGGAGCAATACAGGGGTAGGAAGAAGGACCTACACATGGTGTTTATCGACTTGGAGAAAGCGTATGACAAGGTCCCCAGGGAGGTGCTCTGGAGATGTCTTGATGCGAAGGGTGTGCTGGTAGCCTACATAAGAGCAATCAAAGACATGTATGAAGGGGCTAAGGCTGAGGTTAGGACTGTGGGAGGCGACTCAAAGGGCTTTCCGGTTGTTATGGGATTACACCAAGGCTCTGTGCTTAGCCAGTTCTTATTTGCCTTGGTGATGGATGCATTGACGCGCCATATTCAAGGGGATGTGCCATGGTGTATGTTATTTGCTTATGACATAGTTCTAATTGACGAGATGAGGGTCGATTTTAACGAGATATTGGAGGTGTGGAGACAGACCCTCGAGTCTAAGGGTTTTAAATTGAGCAGGTCTAAGACTGAGTACCCGGAGTGCAAGTTTAGCGCTGAGTCGAGGGAAGTAGGCAGAGACGTGAGGCTTGGATCACATGTCATCCCCAAGAGAGATAGCTTCAAGTATCGTAGGTCGATGATCCAAGGGGACGGTGAGATCGACAAGGACATCACTCACCGTATATGGATGGACTGGATGAAGTGGAGGCTTGCATCAGGAGTCTTGTGTGACAAGAAAGTACCACAGTTACTCAAAGGTAAGTTTTATAGAGTTGTATTTAGACAGACCATGTTGTATGGGGCAAAGTGTTAGCCGGTTAAGAACTCCCATATCCATAGGATGGATGTATCAGAGATGAGGATGTTGAGATGGATGTGCGAGCACACTAGGATAGACAAGATTAGGAGCGAGGATATCCGGAAGAAGGTGGGCATGGCACCTCTGGATGACAAGATGCGGGAAGCGAGGATCAGATGGTTTGGGCATGTGCGGAGAAGAAGCCTTGATGCTCCGGTGATGAGGTGTGAGCGGTTGGCCGTGGTGGGCACGATGAGAGGTAGAGGGAGGCCTAAGAAGTACCGGGGAGAGGTGACCAGGCATGACATGGCCCGATTGCAAATTTCTGAGGACATGGCCCTTGATAGGAATGTTTGGACGTCAAGCATTAGGGTTGTAGGGTAGGGGTAGTGAAGCTTTGCGTACTTCATTCTGGGGATGAGGCGGGGTTGGATTAGTATTGATCTTAGATAACTTGCAGTCTATATTGAATTCACTTTATCATTGCCATCTATCTTAGCACCGGGCCTTAGTTACTGGTTAATGTTATTGCATGTCATTTATCTTTTGGTTGTTATGCTTCTTTTACTATTATGGTTTCCAATGGTGTGACTAATGAATTGTCTTCTTCTCCTTTTCTTCTCTTTTCCTTATTTTTTTCCTTTTTTCCTGAGCCGGGGGTCTTTCGGAAATAGCCTCTCTGCCCTTTCGAGGTAGGGGTAAGGTGTGCGTACATATTACCCTCCCCATACCCCACTATGTGGGATTTTATTGGGTAGTTGTTGCTGTTGTTGTTGTAATTACTCAAAGTGTTATTTACATTATGCAATTGAATTGAATAGATTTGGGCCATTTGGAGTCGAGTACTCGTGGCAAGAGCGTGGTTTCAGGTTGATTTTGAGCCGGTGCGAGGTAATTGGCTTGCCTAACCTTGTATGGAGGACCTCCCCTTAGTATTTGGTATTGTTGATATTTGAAATGTCTTGTACACGAGGTGATGAGTGTGTACTTCTGCTAATTATTGAAATTTCAATTTTCCTTAAGTAACTAAAATTGTGTTTCCTTTCCCTGTTTATACTACTTGTAAATTTAAGCCTGCTGTTAGCTTATGGAAGCATGTGTAATTTGACTTAAATGCCTATTTGCTAAACTGCCTTATTTGAATTATGTGCAACATGCTAGATTAGAAATACTTGCTGACCTTGGTATAAAATTTGAGTTGTATTGAATATTTTTCATGTTGCTGCTGTGTATTTAAATTTTGGACTACGGGACGGTATCCTGGGAGATCCCCCGGTATGTTTACTTTGGGACTACGGAATTGTATTCCAGGGGATCCCCCTGCACTTTTATGTTGGAACAACGGGACTGCACCCGGTAGATTCCTCTAGTACTGGTATTTACATTTGGGACTACGGATCGGAATTCTGGTACATACCTGCACACTAAGAGATGGACTACGGGATGGTATCCCGGGAGATCCAATGGTATATATATTTGACTATGGGACGGTTTCCCGGGAGATCCACTGAATATTTATATTTTGGACTACAGGACAACATCCTGGAGATCCCCGGTTGTTCTCTCTGTCTTGAGCTGTATTGCTTTCCGTGATTTCTTTTTCTTCATTATAGCTGTTGTTGTTCTTTCTATCATGTGTTGCTTCTTACTGTTGCACTAGATTATACTGTCTTATCCTATATTTTATACCTTGTATTTCACTTAACCTCAGTAGGGCCTTGACTTTCCTCGTCACTACCCGACTGCAGTAAGGCTTAGCACTTACTGAGTACCAATGTTATGTACGCGTACCCTATCTGCGCATGTTTTTCATGTGCAGATCTAGGTACTTCCACTCAATCTTATCACACTTGAGGTGAGGCTCTTTGTAGAGACTTCGAGGTATATCTGCCGTGTCCGCAGACCGAGGAGTCCTTTTTCTATTCTCAATACTAGCATAGCCCTTTCTGTATTTTCATTGTTGATAGACATTTCTGGAGTTAGAGCTTTTATGTGAATCACTTAGCTTGTGATTCATGGGGTTCTGTATTTTGGGAGTGTTAGGTTGAGATTGTTGTAGTGTTATATGCCAGGCGTCATCATAAACACTATTTCACTTTATTATTTTGGTTTTATTATTTTTGTCCGCAAATTATTTATTTTTGCATTGTTAGGCTTACCTATTCGTAGAGACTAGGTGGCGTCACGATAGTTCAAGAAGGGCGAACTAGGGTCGTGACATTTAGTACTTCCTTAGAGCATGTGACAGCTAACTACAGGGTTTTGGGAGTTTTTCTTACACTGAGTTGCAATTTTCTTGTACTTGCTGAGTGGCAGTTTTCAGTTATATATATGTCTCTTGATGTTGAGATTTTAATCCTTATTTCTTTTATATTCCGCATATTGTTAGTCTTACATAGTCTTAGAGACTAGGTGCCATCACGATATCTTACGGAGGGAAATTTGGATCTTGACAAATATAGTCATTAGCATAGTCTTGTTTATGGGAAAAATTATTCTTCCATACGTGTTTTCTTTCTTTCTTTTATTTTAGTAGATTGATATAGGCCAATCGATCAAGGCAGATTAAAGAAAACTTCAAGGCAGATTCAACTTAAGCAACAACCAATTTGGCGATATTGTAGATTTATAATCCCCCCCTTCCAAAAAAAGGAATATTCGGAGTACTAAATGTAGGGACAGTCTCAATTTTTTTTTTAACTCCTACTGCTACATATACAAAACTAAAAACCATTTTAACCAAGCCTATGGACTCCAATTTTCGATGCATGCTTACTTTTAATGCATGAGCTCAATTTTTAAATCATTTTTACATTTTAATGCATGGGCTCCCTAATCCTGCTTACTTTTAACGTAGTGCTCCACTTTTAATCTTGCTCATTTTTAATACAGGGCTCCAATACTTTTAACCCCTGCTTACTTTCAATGAACGAGAATCTAACTTTTAACTTATACCTACTTTTAACCATGGCAAACAACAACTATGAAGATTATGTGAATAAAATAGATGTGATGATCAGATAGGTTGTTCTGAGTACTAGCCTTAATATTCTTATTCCAAGACATCTTATAGATTCATTTGATGTTTATTCGTTAACGTGCATGGTCTGTGTCATTTTACGGAAAGTTTTTACGTAAAATTTGAATAAAATATTATTTTGACTTAAATGAGCCTAGAGTTGGCCACTGTCGTCTTTTTTGGTAAACGATCCCAATTTGGTATTTTAACAATTTCGGTAGGTTCGAATGATGTTTTGGAGTTTTACGCATGTTTGGTTGGGGTATCGAGCGACCCGGACACGTTTCAGCGCATTATGTGAAAGATTATGAACAAATGAGTTTTAAGTTGCAACCCTAAATTTTGATGATCGATTCGTGATTTTTGAGTTTGTTTGATGATTTTAGGTAGCGAGTTTATATGATGTTATTAAACTTCTGTCCATGTTCGGATTGGATCTCGGGGGCTCGGCTGAGTTACTTCGGACTATTTTTGGCCTTGTAGAGTTGTTGGTTTTTCTGCTTGTGCAACAGAGCTTCACAACTATGAAGCGATGTAACAATCCAATTTTGTCATTTCTGTAATTGCATCTCATAACCTCTTTTATTTATTCACACATATGTGTTTATGATTTTATGACTTCTGGGGTTGGTTAGTTTTGTTCCAGAAAGCTTTCGAGTTGATTCTTGACTTAGAGGTTTAAATTTTAAAATGTTGACAAAACTTTGAATTTCGTGAAAACGACCCCAGAACATTGTTTTTATGGCTCCAGTAGCTTCATATCGTGATTTCGGACTTGGGCGTATGCTCTAAATCAATTTTGGAAGTCCGTAGGCTGGTGTTGATTTCCCAAAATTTGTCAATTTAAAGTTGAAAAGTTTTACTGTAGGTTAACTTTTAGCTATTGAGCTTGGAATTTGGTTTTGGACTTGGAATAGGTTCGTTATGATATTTAGAACTTGTCTATAAAATTTGGTGTTGTTTGGAGTGATTTGATAGGATTCAAGCATCTAGTTTTAATTATAGACATTCTTAAAAATTTCTTTGAATTTCATTCATTTTAGAGATCAATTCGTAGTTTAAGATGTTATTTTCTTGTTTTGATCACACGAGCGAGTTTGCCTACTGTTTTTAGACTTGTGTGGATATTTAGTTTGGAGCCCGAGGGCTTGGATGAGCTTCAAACACATTTTTGAAGGTTTAGGGACTAAAAATGGAAGTTGGGGTATGGTGCCCTATGGTGTGTCACATTTGCAAACACCAGAGTTGCATTTGCGACCATAGCATGGGACCTCATGTATCGAAAATGCAAAGCCTTGGTCACATTTGCAAATAATTGTTGGGCTGGGCTAAGTTCGCATTTGCGATAATTTGTCGCAATTTAGAGGGCACCATGGTTCGCAATTTCTAACCCATCTTCGCATTTGCGAAGAAGCTCCCAGGACTTCAATGTCGCAATTGCATTTGCGAAGAAGATCCCAGGCCTTCAATGATGCAATTGCAAGGTTTTGATCACTATTGCGAGGGTTTGCAATTTGCAAACCCATATTGCAAATGCAATAACTGCAGCTGAACATGTGGCCTAAAGTCCAGCTTTTATTACTCATTCTCTCATTTTTAACACTAAATTCGGTAGGGAGCGATTTGAATAGGGGGTTTTCACCTACAAACCTTGGTTAAGAGATTCTAATATATTTTTAATAATATTTCATCAACATATCTTAGATTTTGAAATCAAAGTCATGTGATTAAAAGTGAATATTTGTGAAACTTTGTCAAGTTTTTGAAAAATAAGAATTTGTGTTTTGAGAGTCGACTTGGATCGAATTTAGAACTAACCACATATATGAACGGTGGGGGTCATGGATAGAAAGAACCACAGGACCCGGGTTTCGACCGGACGATCCCTGTGTTGACTTTTGCAGACTTTATGGTAAAGGTGTAAAGATACTAACTTTTTCTATTGCAATTGAGTTCTCTAGTATTGTTTGATGCTATTGAGTCAATTTTTTCTAGACTTGAGCTATGTGGAGGTGAATTTTAACGGAAAAACTATTTTCGAGTATTAAATTTTAGGCTACTTAGAATATTTGCATGCATTAAATGAAATACCATATCATGTTCTAAATTGTCTTAGTAAATTTATACTAAATGTGTTTGTCTACCGTGAAAATGGTAACAACAATTAGATTTGTAAGTGGCACTCTAATAATACGTGATCTATTTCTATGCTAGTTGTTAGAGAAGTTGATGCTACGCATATAAAGTTTAATGATGAAATAGGAGTTAAAATGGGTCAGTGATCAAACGGAAGGGCTTGCTACCCGAGCTTCGGACTAGTCGACAAAATAACTCGGGGTCGATATCCGGCTCGAGCTCGAGCTATCGAGGTTAACCGGTAAATGGATACTAGTTAAGATATAATTAAATAAGGCTCTTTATAGTTAATACCAAGCAATAAATGAAGAACATGTATGAAAGCAACAAATGCAAAGAGTAGCCTCAAGCGAGTAAGTTAGAGAGAAAAGAGGGAGAGAGATATTATTGCTCTTCTTTATAATAGTTGGATTAACTGACGCCCCTTATAAAATGGTGTGGATTCCCTTTATATAGGAGGTTAATCCGGTTATAGTACAACATACATTCATTGTAAAAGCATGGAGATGGGACGGCTAGACGTGACGCCTTGACACCGGCTCTGGGTAGACCGGCTCTGTCAGAATTAGCCGCGTGCCTTAGGAATTCCCCTTTTTTCTCTGGCCTTGATATTTGTCTTCTTTGAGTCGGGCCTCAAAAATCCCTGAGGGAGGGGACTCGGTCGCAACTCCACATTCTCGGGTTCTTAAGATATTCTTTCGAAGTGACTTGATAGGAAGACATTAGGCCCTCTGATTTTGCCGCATACAGATAGTCTCCGCGCTTCTCATAATGAAGCAATGGGAAACGACTCTGATACCCGACCCCTCGGGCTTCTTGTGATGACATCATTCTAATGACGCAACGTACGGTGCAGGTTTCTACGATAACTAGGACATCCCATGGGCTCGTGTTTTTGACATCGTTTAATGCACTATCGATTCCCCTTCTCCAAGGTGAAAGTACCGCCGTCAATTCGGTTCTTCATGGATGCAGTAATAGCATCCGTCGGTCAGCCTTTCAAAGGCCTCGATGACCGCTTCGTTACCTCCAATAAATGGGGGTGCTCTAGCATTGTTTTTCTACCCAAGTACCTTCATCTGCTCATTCTCCCATTTCTCCTTATCATCTTCCTCTATTATTGATCCCTATGTTCAGTGTCTACGGCCTCAAGGTCATTTAGCATCATTTTGATAGGCCGTATCGTGGCCCTTTGCTTGAGCTCAATTATGTTGTTGTGTCGCTGTTGTGGTTGTTGTTACGTTTGCTGCCGCTGTGCCCATTGGCCTGAGATGATGACAGACGGGGAATCAATTCTCTCCTTTTATAGACAGTCATTCACAATATGCACCGCTGCTCACTCTCCTGGTGTGGCATTTCATCCCTTGGGGTTTTCCTTTCCTAAAAGATAAAATGGCACCAACGGTCATTGAGGCTAGGGCCCGCCGAATCTTCGACCTTTGGCTTCGGCGGGCTATGTCTCTTTTCTCTGCCTCCTCTGTATCCCCTCTATTTCCTCTCTTCATATTTTCCCTCGGCGAGGACTTCCCACGAGATTGAGCTGGGAACCTACGGGAGATAGTGGATGAAGGAATTACCTTCGAGGATGTCAACTCGAGGGGGTGGCGTTCGAGGATGCTGATTTTGGAGATAGACCCGAAGATGAACTAGGTTCTTAGGTTTTCACTCTGGATGTATACTCCGCTTTTTTTTCTGCGCAAGGACCCCTCGCGGGCTTTTGTAGTTATACGTAAGGACCCCTCGAGGTTCATTGTAGACAAATATTTTTTAATATAGAGATACTTTATTGATTTTTGTCTTTGATACTTGCCCTGTAAATGTATATATGTGTACTTCGAGGACTTTGAATGTTTCATTTGTTGATGTTTGCTGATATCTAACTCGAGTGCGAGCATTCTTCCCTATCTTAGGCCGATTGAAATGGCTCCCTTCCGAGCCCCTCGTCATACCTTGGACCAAGCCTGAGTTCGTCCGATAGATTCGGGCCATCGGGCCCCTCAAGTTTCATGGAGATAGTACATTGAGTTCCGAAGTTCTTGAGAGCGGTACCCGTGTGAGGGTCATATTTGTGCACCTGGAGATTTGCTTGAAACTTGATGTATATAGTCTTTAAGGCATTGTAGGTAGTATTCTATTGATGGATTACCTATACCTAGGCGATATCTTTAGCCCCTATGGGCGGAGCTCGAAGTGCTTCTTTTTCTTTTTAGAGAGAAAAACTACCAGATCGGGCGCCGCCTCGAGCTCTACAGTGGCGCTGAAGGCTTTCCGAAGACTATCTTTTTTCTGATGGAGGTCCTCGATATCGGATACCATATAGAGGCTGAAGATATTGTTGTTGGTTTCTTGAAGCTTCACTTCTTGTCGACGAGTCTCCGAATGTGTACTTGTACATTTCGCATCAGATCCCCTCAATAGGGTCATACTTGATTATTGTTCAAAACATCAGGTTATTTTGGCGCAGGTACATCCATTTTTTTGGCTAACAATGCTAATGAAAAGGTTTTTTGTGGAGAAGGCAGGGCTTGAATTCACGCCCGACCACCTTGTCAGGTCGTATCGGCCCTTTTACCTGTGAGTCCTACTAACCTTGCGGTGCTGTTTCTTCGCGCCTGTTGTTGTGATGACGAGCAAGATGGAGATCGATAGTTGTTTAGTTGGTTCGTTTGGGTTCGAACGGCCGAAGTTATCCCCATGGAGCTTATGCCATTCTCCGAGCAATGGAATTATACGCGTGAGTGAAGCGTACCGTGCTTTGTTAGTTTCGCTCGCGGTGAAAGCTAGTTTTGTAACTGTTTCCTTCTTTTTCTGCAATGATTTTGTGGGCGCTGGGCAACGTTCCTGACCTGCCTGAATGGGTCCGGAAGCTTGCGACCCTCTTCATTTGCGACGAGCGTAGGTGGCGAGCCGTGTCTGGGGTAGATGGGATACGAAACTTCATGGTGCGTGTGCATACTGCTTCTTCCTTGCCCCTTGCTCATTTGGAGAGACATTGCTTTCCTTTTCATGTATCAATTTTGTTGTCGTAAATATCGGGGTGCCTCCAAAGGCGATGTGGTGCTCCTCCGGAGGAAGGTATTTCCAACTTCCAAGCTGAAAAATGACAATAACAAATCGGGAGTGCACTTACAGGGCGATGGAGACCATGACAAGGTGAAGCGGGGCCGAGATTTTGAGGAAGAGATATCACTCGAGCCAGCTGGACCTGAAGTTTCTATCTTTTGAATGATGGCCCCTTAAAGGGATTGTGCGCCGACCAGGGTTGATCCTTCCAAGACTAAGGGACTGGACCAGCAGATGTGCACTTGATCTTCGAGGAAGTCTGCCAACTTCATTTTGTGGTGATCTACACTGTAGGTCTTTTGAAACCCGTGCCTTCCCTTTATTATCAAACTTTTCATCTGCAGGCCTTTGGTAGGCCTAGGTCTGAGCTGCTCCGTCATAAAACTAGGCTCCGGAGAGCTCCATATAATTGTATCTCTAAAGCTCCTTTGGGAGGAGAGGGAAGTGGAGTTGGTATACCGGCGATGTGAGGCACACCGAAGCTCGAATTACGAGAGTTATTTGACGGAGCAAGTAACTTCCCATCCTGGTTGAGTATGCATTCCACTTTTTAACTTTCCGGGTTAGCCTTTTTCCTATCCCAGTTGCAGAAAAGAATGGAGGCCCTGCAACGCCTCAAGGGTGAAGCCGACCGAATCAGGAACGATTGTGTCGAGCTAAGAGCTCGGGCGCAGGTTCAAGCTTCGGAGGAGAAAGGTGCCTTGGCTAGAGTTCCTGCCTTCGAGGTCCGACTTGGCTTAGCTCGTGATAACGCTTTAGTTCAACCGGATATGATTATGAAGCTCGAGTCTAAACTTTTGATGATCAGGGCTGAGATCGTTGATGCTCGGGCTGAAGTAGCATTGGGAAGGACTAAGGCTGATCTGGAGATGGAAATTTATTTGAGGGATGTGATCGTTGCCCAAGCCGAGAATAAGAGGATTCTCGTTCATCAAGGGAGGACCAAAGAATATAATTGTTGCAAATCTCGAAGAACAGTATTCGAGGAGATCGATGCCAGACGTTTTGTTCTCTCAGAAGAGCTGGCGCGAGCGTGGGTGGACGAGCGTGGAGCTTGCTTTCTTCTATACGACGCCGGGGAGAGTGAAGATGGGGCCGATAGGCCGTTGCCTTCTGGAGTGGAGCATAGATTTTTCTATTTTGTATTTGATATTCGTAGAACATGTTTGTAGATGAAGAACACATATTTTGCGCGTGTAACTAAAAGAAAATTTGAAGCTTTATCTCTTTTAGATTCCCTTCTGCATATTTTTTTTGACTAGACGAGCTGGTTTTGGAGTTTGATAGGGAACCTTAGATTCGTAGTACGGCTCCGGAGATCATCAGGTAGGCCCGGAGGCTCTTTCATGCTCGGTTAAGTGCGGTTTTTAACGCAAGTTGGAGTAAGAGCGCTTATGCTTTGCCCAACTATTTTGGGTTTAGACTCTGAGTCAAGTTTTGAATTGAGCTTGCCTGGACTTCAATCTCATGTACCTACATGGGCTAGCGACAATGGCTCTTACGCCTTGCCCTTGGTCGTTTGTATTTTAACCATTTTGGGTTTAATCTCCGAGTCGGGTTGCGACTGAAGCTTAATTGATCCCCAAGTTTTTTGTGCCTGCATGGGCGGATTACAATGGTGCTTACACCTCAGGTCGAAGCGACCTTTCAAGTATGTGGCCCTGAGGCTCGTGGAGCTGGCGACGATGGCCCTTACACTGTGCCCTTAGTCATGTATAGTTACCTATTTTGGATCCGTTCTCTGAATCGGGTTACAATATAGCTAATTTTAATCCTCAAGTTTTCAGTTTTTTAAGCTCGTGACAGTGGCTCTTATGCTTTTGGTTGTTGAGACCTTTTAGTGTGTGACCCACAGGCTCGTTTAGCTGGCGATAATGGCTCTTACGTTGTGCCCTTAGGCATGTATAGGATTTGTTTTCCTCTCGTTAAGCTATTTTTTAAAATGATTTTTCCTAGCCCGTCGTGGGTTCAGGAAGAACATCAATTTTAAGTCATTAGCAGCAATTTTCAAGCACCTCGAAAGGTTTAGCTCGAAGCCTTGTGATTTGGAGCTGACATGGTTGAAGCTTGTTTGCCAATTGAGGGTAGATTGTTTTAACCAGTTCTTTTCGATGTAGATTCGAAGTAATGGCCTGTGATTTTGTTAGCGGTGGTCGGGCGTCCCCGAGTCGTGTTAATTTGGCTAGTGCAGTTGTTTTGACCGTAGTCATGTATGTTTGGCTAGAGCCGTTTTTGATTCTGGGTGATATTTTAAGCGTCTACATCAAAGGTAAGCCCTTTTGGGAGTCTGACAAATGCGACATATAGCCTAAACTTTGGCATTGAGTTTTATGCCCATAGTAAGGTCTTACAAAATTTTCATCCCTATTGAGGTCTTACAGTATTGCCATGCCTGTTGAAATCTTACAGCTTTGCCATGCCTGTTGAGGTTTTATAGTTTTGCCATGCCTGTTACGGTCATACAGTTTTGTTGTTATATTGAACCGATCCTGCTAGACCGAGCTTGCCAGCTGAGGGTTTTATGGCCTCGGGTTTTTAAATGAATGGCAATTGGCGACAGTCTCCGAGTCATCGAGTTTACTCAGGCTTAGGGGCCGTTACTCGTGAGCTCATAGTTGCCTTATTGTATGATTTTTCGACGGTGGAGGCTCCGACCCTGGAGTCATGCGCTTCCCCGGTATGTGATTCCAATCTCCGAGTGTTTGGGACAATTTTTCTTTTTGGAGATGCTTTGTAATCTTCGTGCTGTCTCATTGAGGGCTTATGAGTATGGAGTTCCGACCATAAGGTCATGCAGGTATCAAATTATTGACGCTAGTCTCTGAGTATTTCGGGGCGTTCTCGATGGAGGAATCCTCGCTGTGAAAATGCTGAATGTGTTTTTAGTACGAGGCGCTTTAGCGAAAGATATTCTTTGATTGCTTGGCACAGGTACATGTTGTTTTTCTATCACGAGCTCGGCTCATGCGGAGATGGTTCACTTGACCGTTGGCCCGATACATCAATTTCATAGTTGAAACTTTGCCTGTCGTTCCCCGTTTTCCCCTTAGTGGATGACCTCTCAATGTGGTACCCTCCAATGTTCAGTGTTGATTGCAAAAGATTCTTGTAAGGTTTTTGGGCCATACTTTGTTGGCGCGTGGCCGTTATGAACCTTGCTGGCAAAAACTCCTTTGGGACAAAAGCTCGGCCAAAGGGAAAGAGTGCAACAAATGCCATTAAGGCCTTGAGATCTTTTGGTTGGCTTAATACTTTTGACTGCCCAGACTGAGTGTCTGCATAACGGTTAGGGCAAAATAATGAAGGGGGAGACGGTCTTACCTCATCTTGAGGTGCGCAGACAATGTTCCGCTATCTGGTGTGTCCCCGTGGTTTGGAGCGAGGACTCGGTATAGTCCTCAGCTATGTTTAATCGGGCTTGGCCGAAGACATGGTTTGATTACCCCTTGACTCTTTCGAAAGTGGCGATATTGGTGTCAGCGCGACTTTCCATAACGCAAACATTTTCCATGCTGCGGGTTTTTCCTCACAGTCGGTTTTAATTTCGACCTTCCTTTGGGGTTTCATTTTTTGGCAAAGAGGGGAAGGTACCATTTTCATGCAGTGTGTTCGCGGCCTTCTGAATATGGAGGTCATGCCTTGTGCCTGTTTTAATGACACGGAACATGCATTGTGTTCTGTGTCAGCCGTGCTGATTGAGAGAATGGTCTTTCTTCTCATCGTCTCGATCACCGTGTGGAATGCGCCATAGATTCAAGACGTGGGTGTGATTTGGTCTGACGATTCGATCTACCCTATCATCCTCGGCCCGACAATATTGATCGAGCCACCTGAATTCATGAGCATATGTTTTTTTTGAAATTGATCGAATGAGGATGAAGGTTACCAGTACATCAGTGTGAGGTTGAGACAAGGTATCGGTATCTTCTTTGCTGAATGTGAGGGTTTCCTCGGGAATATATCACCGGATCCGCTTTTCTCCGGGGACGGGCATTTTTACTCTCCTCTTTATGAGTTACTGGAGAGTGTCGTTGCTCCCCCACTATCATGGTAATATGTCGCGGCACATTTGCTTCGCCATTTTTGGCCACCTTCCTTACTCAGAACTAACCTCGAGTCTGATTGCTCGATAGTTCTTAGCGGTTACTTCAATAGAGTATTTTGGTTATTTTCCTCCGGTGCCAGTGGCTATTTTTGGCCATGTGACCGTGCGGGTTATACAGTTCACGCACCAAGCTTTTATTCCTCTAAGAGGGATTCGACTTAATAGACCTGGGCCATTTTGTATCCCTGGTTTCGTCGACAGTAAACACGACGTCTGATACAGCAATGTTGAAATTGTATCTTGATGGGCGAGGTGCCTTGATGGCTTTGTGTCCTTGTTGAATCTGACTCTGTTGACGATTCCTTGAGGATATTGTCCTATATCCATTCTCCAATCCTTGCGAGGTAGATTACGTCTCGGGGTATTCATCCTATCTGTGGCGTACGTGCGGTATCTTTCGCCATTTGGCATCGTTTTCTTTGATAGGAGCCTGATTGGGTATATTAATCCCGATGGGGGCCCCGACGGGTCGTCCCTAACCCTGATTTGCGACTGATGCCTGATGTGGGCGTCTGATCAGGTCTTGGCTGGACAACTGATCAAGTTCCGTTCTAACTACCTTGGGATTGCTGGGCTTTGTTCGTTTAGGCTTTGACTAAAGGCTTGCGCTGACTAGTCGTCTGGGACCGGGGGTAGTTCCGTTCATTCCACCTGGGAGCGAGATGCGAATTCTCACAACATTAAATTCTCCCTTTGTTTAATCTCGGATACGTTAGGCTTTCTCGTCGTTACTTCGATGGCACCGGCGTCTGCCTTTATGAAGTACTCTACTAGTATGGCAAGTGAATTTATGGGGTTGGGAGCTTGGTTATGATGCCACATCATGGCCCCTTTCGAGAGCGTTTCTTTGAACCTCTTCAATAAGATGGACTCGATATCATCGTCTTTCGTGTCATTGCCTTTTACCGTGCACGTATAGGCAGTGATGTGTTTTTTGGGATCTGAGGTGCCGTTTTGCTTAGAGAGTTATTTTGAACTTCTTTGGAGTGGGTTTCGGGGCTTCCTCCTCGGGGAACGGCCTTTGTATGAACTTCCTCACATCCATACCCTTGAGTACCGGGGGCGCACCTGGGATCTGGTCGACCCTAGAGTTGTAGGTCTTGACCTTCTTATCGTTGGCTGCTATTATTTTCTCACCCGATTCGATCCTTTTGGTGAGATCCTCAATCATTTTTAATATGGCAGGTTCGGCTATCGATGCTTTATTGCTCCATCTCACAGGTACCTGTTCATCTAGGGAGCTGTTTCCGGCGCAACTGTATTGAGAGCCTTCGCATGGCTTTATAATCGAGCGATGGCCAACTGTTGTGCCTGCAACATTTCAAAAATGACATGAAGACTAATTCCATGTTCTTCCCGGGCTGGGGTTTTTGGGGCTTCCTGTTGGTCCTTTTGTAGTATGCTTCTATCGATGTGTGAGGTTTCATTGACCGGTTGTGCGTCCTGCGAAACCGCATCCGCTAAAATCGGTCCAGGCGTGTTATCAGGATTCTGTTATGGCGCGCCGATAGCCGGAACATCAACACCATTTTCCCCATGGTTTTCGAGGTTGTTGTTCTCAACTCTATTTACCGAGCCAGACATTTCAACCTGAAATCAAAAGATCTTGGACAACAAAAACTGTGAAATATAACTAGTGTTTGTTTTTATGAAACCAGCAAAAAAAAATTACTATTATTATTAGCCCTACGGTGGGCGCCAAACTGTTCACTGTGAAAATGGTAACAACAATTAGATTTGCAGACCGGACTCTTAAAATACGTGATATATTTTTATGCTACTTGTTAGAGGGTTGATGCTTTCTATGAAGTTTAATGATGAAATACAAGTTAAAATAGGTCAGTGATCAAACCGAAGGGCTTGCTACACGGGCTTCAGACTAGTCGACAAAATGCCTCGGTGTCAATATCCGGCTCGAGCTCAAGCTAGCAGGGATAATCGAAAAAGGAATAACAGTTATGATATAATTAAAGAAGGCTCTTTATTGTCAATACCATGCAAAGCGGTAAATGCAAAGAGTAGCTTTGATCGAGTAAGTTAGAGAGAAAAGAGGGATAGAGATATTATTGTTCTTCTGTAGAATAGTTGGATTAACGGTCGCCCCTTACAAAATGGTGTTGATTCCCTTTATATAGGAGGTGAATCTGGTAATAGTACAACAGACATTAATTTTAAAAGCATGGAGATGGGACAGCTAGACGTGGCGCCTTGATGCATGCCCTGGTAGGCCGGCTCTGTCAGACTTAGCCGTGTGCTTTGGGAATTCCCCTTTTTGCTCTGGCCACGATCTTCGTCCTCTTTGAGCCGGGCCTTGACGATCCCCGAGGGAGGGGACTCGGTTGCAACACCATGTCCTCCTGTTCTTGAGATATTCTTCCGAAGTGACTTGATAGAAAGAAATTAGGCCCTCTGATTTTGCCGCATAAAGTGTTAGACTAACCTTACATGCTTAAATGACTTGTCCAGTACTTGTTCTATATCTTACTTGATAAATTACTTTCATGCTTTAGTCGAACTTGTTGCCTATTTTATTGTCACATTTTATCTCTTCATTGTTAATTATTATTATTTGAAATCATTGTTCGTGTAACCTCTTTCCCGATTTAGCATCGTTAATTGAAGTAATTGTTTATGTTATCCCCTAATTGTTAATTCCATTATTTGAGACTCATTGTTAAATGCTATCTTTTTTATTGTGAGATATTCTTATCTAATATCATGGTTATACATTATTTCTCCCATTATTGAGTTATTTGGTATTGATGTTGTGAAAGTCGTTAATACATTAAGGCGATATTGGATATTGTTGAAGCATCTCTCTTATTGAGCATTATCATTCATTGTTGTTGTGGATATTCGTATTTACGTTATGTTAGAGCCATGTGCTATTGTTGTGGAAACAGTAATATTGTTGTTGTTGGCAAGTCGTGATATATGGGGACTTGTTGTGCGAATTGTTATTGTGATATTATATAGATGTGCATGCTGCGGTATAAATCTTGGGGTTAACGCGCATGTAGCGGTATAAGTGTCGCACCCCCTTTTTCTCGCGAAATCAGGATTATGACATTTTGTTGGGACAACTCTTTCCTTTTGGGAAAAGGTGTTTTGCAATTTTGAAGATTCACTACCTAAAGATTTTTTAATGTGTGTTAGGGCACCTATGGGTTTCAATTACAACTTTGTTTAATAACCAGAGATAGGGTAAGGGCTAGTAAGGGGAAGGGCTATTTACAGAGCATACATATAGGGAAGAATTAATTTAAAAGGGGAAGTGAACGTATTACAGCATGCTAGTAAGGTAATTTGACTGCAGAAACATAAGCAGAAGTAGACAAGAATGAGAAACTTAAGCAACCAAAGAAAGCATGTTGTTGTTGAGGCTTGAAAATTAACTAGGTCATACCAGTAGACAAGCAAAGTGCATAAAGGAAAAGTAAGCAAGATTCCACAGTCTAGCCTTGCCTTTTAGCCGGCTAGATAAAACAGTAGCATAATTAGTAGTAGAGCAAAGAGAGAGTTTTGAGTGTAAGTGTGTGTTCTGAACTCAAAATGTTCGTGTCCTTAAAAGAAGAGAGGTTGGGGTTTTTATAGTCTTTGAAAACGAGAGAAGAATAAGGTAATAAGTAAAGTCTTGACACAGACATGGAAATAATTACAATCAGAATCAGTTAACACAAGTGATTCCATTTAATTAAGGAATCAATGCTTAACGGATACTAACCGGTTCAATTAAGGAAAGAAATAAGTTTGGGGACAGATTGATTATTGCCATATGAGAGGGGCAGTAAAAGTATGAAGTAAATGACTGAGTCTAAGTACAAAAATATGCTTAATTTTGGGAATATATTCAACGTAAAACATCACAGTAATTAAAGGAGGGGAATCAATCAATTTAGGCAGACGAATAAAATTAGGGCTCATAACAAAACCTTTTGCAATCATTCTTAATCATTGAGGGAGTCAGAATCAATCAAGAAAGGCTCATGATTCTGCACATAAACATATAAAAATCAAGGAATAAACATGCATGCAGGGTCAAACATGTTGACAAAAAGAAGAAACACAAGCATACGGTAGTAGTAGAGGTAAGCTAGGATTCAACAGTAAAAGAAAACTATTCGAAGCACAGTAATCAAGTAGGTCAAGTAGTCATAAAGAATCCAAAATGAAGAGAACCAATCTAACAGGTAAGAAAGTCACAAACAAGTAAAGGTCTCACAATAACAAGTGAGGAAAACCTTTTAATAAGTTAGGGCTTCGACAGTAGTCGAGTTTAAGATATGATAAGAACTCAAAATCGGATATGTCAAACAAGGAAAAGAACTTAGTCAAACAAATATACACTCAAACAAATAAGGATAGTTTCAGAAATCGGATAAGACCAAAAGACTTAGGGTTTTCAACATGCTGAATCAATAGAAGGAAAGCATAACCAGGTCGTTTGAACATAGAAAAATCATAAAATACATAAAAATTAGAGAAGAGATCTTTAAGAAAAAAATTAAGAGAAAACCCTAATTGTTGAAAAATGGAGAGTGATTTCGAAAGAAAATCGAAGTACCTTCGAGAAACACTTAAGAAGTTCATAATAAGCACATATCTATGATATATGTGAAAGAAAATCGAGCAAATCTTAAAGCTAGGATTATAAAGAACCTAGAGAAAGTGAATAAGGCTTTAAAAATGCCGATCTAGCCGTAAAAGTCAAGGATCTGACCTGAACAGCCATGGATGGCCTGAAATGAACTAGAGATCGAAGTCGAGCCAGGACTGGACCAAATATCTTCGAGATTTGCCCATGAAATCACACAAATGTGCCACCAAAAGTTGTAGGAGTGCGGTATACGTCTCAATCGGCCATGTGAGGCCAATGATTAGGTGGGGATTGAGGTAGACTAGGGTGAAATAGGGTGGCAGCGGCTAGGGTTTACGTGAGGCTGCAGAGAGAATTGAGAGAAGATAGATTCAAGGGCGGCGTTTGGTTAAAAGTTAATTAGGGTAAGGGGTCGTTTAGGTTTATTTTAGGAAGGGTGGCTGTTGATCTGAATGATCAACGGCCTAGATTAAAATGGTTGGTGAGGAATCCTGGTTTGGGTTGGGTTTAATTGAGTTGGGGTCGGGTTTAATTGAAACTGGGTCGGGGAAATTGAGTCTGATTTGGGGTTCAATTTAGGCTAAATTTGAATAAATTTCTGAGAATAAATTGAAAGCACTAAAATGATTCACAGCTTGTAAATAACAATTTAAAAATATAGTGCTTAATTTTGTGAATATAAAACACAATTAAATCTTAAAAGGCTAATATTGCAATTATATGCAATTAGCTTTAAAACAAATACAAAATAAAATTGTAAAAATATGTAAAAGTTACCTTGGCTATATTTTTGCATAAATATAAAGATCCAATAAATGAATCAAAAAAAAATATCTGGATATAATTATTGGGATTTTTTGGATGAAAAAAGGAAATAAATCGATTTAAAAATTATGAAAAAAATAATAAAACATTGGACATTCATAGGTATGCATATATATGTTGTTTTGAAAGTATTTTGCATACCAAAAATATATAGGGAAAAATTGGGGGTCAACAATAAGGTGGGACTTATGTGTGTATTTCTTGCAGGGGAAACTACGTGAAGCCACGTGGTGTCATAAAGTGGGTTAAAGTGCGTGTAGCTATTTCGGGAAAGCTGCTTTCAAAACCTATTTTACATGTAAGGCTCACGTGGCAGTATAAGGAAAGATTCTGATTCAAATTGAGAAATGTGATTACGAGGTGGTATCTCGGTTGTAATTCTTGATATTATGAGCCGGTACCTCGTTGTGATTGTTGCTTTTAATTTCATAATGAAAAAAAATATTTGTGGAGAAATTTCTTGTTGTTTCGTTCTTATTTGTTCTAGAAATTATTGTCCATATATGACCCCTTAGGTTTTTCTTCAGTTGTTTCATTTACGTGTTCCCATGTTCAGATTCAGTATCTGTTCAGGTTGTTATCTTGTTGCGTATCAATTATTTCTTACCTTCCATTATTTATCCTTATTATTTTTCATACTGTTTATTTATATCCTTCTAGGTGTCTTGAACTAGCCTCGTCACTACTTTACTAAGGTTAGAATCGATACTTACTGGGTACTATTGTGGTGTACTCATATTACGCTTTTGCACATTTTGTGCATATCCCGGTACGTCTGCTTGTGCCGATCGTTAGAGATTTCCTGCTAGCTGCTTCTATCAAAGACTTCGAGGTATGCTTGTTCGGTGTCCATAAGCCTCGAAGTCACCTTCCCTTATTCTCACATGTTGTTGTACTTACCTGCAGACAGTGATGTAGTAGTTACTTTAGTTATACTCTGTAGAGCTTATGACTCAGTACACATTTTGGGGGAGTTTTGTTGAGATTATGTTTTGTATCGGAAGGTTTTACCAGTTATTCACTCTTGTTTTTACCATTTTGATAATTTTTTTGTCAAATTATTACGATTTGTTAGTCTTACCTAGTCGTAGAGGATAACTTCCATGAAGACATTCTACAGAGAGAATGTGGGATCGTGACAAACGACTACCGTGATCACGAAGTGGAAACATGGGGCTGCGGTAGGTTGTTCTGCGCGAACGTGAGGGTAGACTCATGAATGCGAAGGCTTATGGGGACTGACCTTCGCAAACACGGCATATCCCATGCAACATGTACGCTTGGGGAATTTCTGGGGCGATAGGCGGTTCTTCATCAAGAACGCAACCCATTGTACGCAAACGTGGAGGCTTGGTTTGGGTAATGCCTTCGCGAAAGTAGCAGGTGCCCCGCAGTCACGAAGAACACTTGACTCCTAGTTAAATAAAAGTTGAAATATGGTATTTCATTATTATTCACTATTTTTGAAACAAATAGGTTGAATCATAGAGATTTTTAAAGAGATTTTCATTATGACATCATTGGTTAATGCTTTTCAACTAGTTTTGATGTATTTCCATAAATACTCATCGATTTTCATCCTTTAATTTAGTAGTTTAAATGTAGAAATTAGGGGTTTTTGGTAGAATTTAGGAAATTGGTAAAAGTGAGATTTAGACATCATATTGAGGTCGGATTTGGAAATAATTCACATAACCAGACTCGGAGGTGAAAGGATAATCAAAATTTGGTCCGTATCTCGGATTTTTACCTAGCGGCCCTAGGGTTGTCTTTTGTCAACCTTTTTAATTTCATTAATGATTGAACCTTATTTACTCATGGGTAGTTTCTAAAGCTTGTTTTGAATTAATTGAAATATATTTGGAAAGATTTGATTGGTTTGGAGGCTTATTCTAAAGGAAAATCTGTGGTTGATTATTGAATTGATTACGGAAAGAGATAAGTATCATGCTTAACTTTGACTTAAGGGAATTAAGACTTGTTTGGTCTGATTTCTATGTGATTATGTGCGGAGATGATGTATATGCAAGATGACAAGTGTATATACATTGTAATGGGTTAATGTATGCAGGTGGAATTTGTTTTATTTGTACCATGTTCTTTCATTTACTATTTCTTCCACGCCTTAGTTAGATTACCCATCCTTTATTAATTCTCTTTCGCATTTATTGCTTATCTTGAAATTGTTGTGACATTGAAAGTTGGATTTGCTTATTCTAGCACATTGGTTGAAGTTGAAATTTTCTTCCTACCTTGCCTGATACTTTGGGTCGTTGTTGTTGCTTGATGAGGAAGAGTGAAAAGTATGAATGGTGTTGTCTTGACATATTTGTATATTGTTATAATTGATTGAGTGAATGCCAGGATAAAATCTTGAAAGGGGATGCCATGCACATGCTTATTATCACGATAGTTTGAATCACGAAGGGTGATGTCGTGCATATGCATTTTCATTATGATCACATGTGGATGAGAGTAATAGCACGAAGGGTGATGTCATGCACTTGCATTTATCTAATACGGTGAGGATGAGAGTAAAACCAAGAAGGATGATGTCATACGAGTTTATTGATTTCAATGTTTTGACTTGGTGATTTATTTGCCCATATCGGAAATAAGTTTATTTCATGATTCCTTATTGACTGTCTCCGTTAATTATCCCATATTCCTGTGTAACGACCTAAACGATAGTTTTGAGCATTTGCACTTTGCTCGGTATTTTGAGGGCAAGTGTAGCTCCGCATGATGTATTAGGAATTGTGTGCAAAATATGAGTTCATTCTTAGTTCATTTGGTATATTTCGGAGTGAGTTTTTGAAAGTCGAAAGTTCAAAAGTTTATTAAGTTTGACTTGAGATGCATTTCGTCGGTTCGATGTTATTATGCGTGATTTGAGGCCTCAAGTAGGTTTATGTTATGTTATGGGACTTGTTGGCATGTTCATACAGGGACCCGATGGGCTTGGATGAGTTTCAGATATGTTTGGGTTGTGTTGCACTCTTTTTTTTATGCTTCGACGTAATTGATTCAAGCATAAATGGTAGCATATTAAATAAATGAGCTCTTATTTCTGTTTTGATTGAAGCATTAGATCCGTATCATAAATATGGAGCCATAGCAAAGAGAATCATCGAATTTGGATATAGTATGAGGATTTTATGTTTATTTTACTAAGAGTTAGGTTTGAAGATTTTTCAGATTAATTAGAATTTGGCATTGACTTCGTATTTAAAAATCTGCGCTATTTTAAATATTGAAACCAATATGTCTCCTTAATTAAAAGGTAAAATAGAGTGATTCAAAAGTCTATCTTGACTGAAATTTCACATGGAATACGTTCGAAGCATCAAAAGCGAGTTTCGAGATCGTTTGGCACAAAAAATGAGGCAGAATAGCTGGACAAAATACATAATATCGTAGGTTTATTCATTTGGTCATATTTTGAGTTGGGGAGCTCAGATTTGGACAATTTCTAGAGGCGATGTCCATCATATGTATTGGGTTAAGTGTTCTATACTCGATTTTGGTTATATATCATGAATCCATCTTTGTTTAGGGCATTTGATTGATGATTCCAAAGTGAAATTTGGGTATTTTTTCTAAAATTATATAATGTGAATTCTTAAGTTTTGAACTTCGATTCGGAGTCGGAATTAAGTGAAAATAGCATGGTTGGAATCTTAATGAATGGGTTGTAGGATTTTGTGAGTTTCGTCGGGTTTCGAGGAGCGGGCCCGCATTTGACTTTTTGGTCAATTTTGGAATTTTGATTAAAGATTTAACCTTTATCGATTGAGTTTGTTTCCTTGGCATTATTTGATGTATTTGAGTTGCTTTTGGATAGTTTTGAGCCATTCGGAGGTCGTCATGCAATATGACATTTTTCGAGCATCATTTGGCTTGCTGGGTGTTGGATTTAGCTTGTTCGAGGCGAGTAAAACTTCTAAACTTGGTGCTGAGGGTATGAAACCCCGAATTATTGTTATGTGTTTGGTGTTGAAGTGACACACATGCTAGGCGACGGGCGTGTGGGATGCACCTTGTGAATAGTGACTTTGTTATTCCTGTGGTACTATGTAGTTACATAATCTTATCTGGAACCATGAAATCTCTATGTACTAGAGCTATTGAGCTGTGATCCACGCTAGAAACGGTGTCTAGGCTTCATGCTTGTTCTTTTGGGACCCACTAAGGTCATATTGCTGTTGAATTATTTTTTTAAGTTGCAATTTCGTACGTAGTCATGTTCATTAATTTTATATCATGTCTCAGTCTCTGTTGCTATTTATTGACACATCATATCATTATTTAGGGCTAGTTTCATGGCATTGTGAGCCCGAGAGATTGGAGATTAATGACTGAGTGAGGCCGAGGGCCTAGCTATTTTCCCCATGCTTTGTTCTGCTATTGTGAGTTGCTAGGAAGATTCCTTTTGAGTTTCCGAGTATTTTGGGACACTTAGTCCCTAAATGAGAGCTTAATATTTAATATTTGGATCATAGTTGGAGTAGTGTGATGACGGTTTGAGAATGGAATTCCATCAATTGTTAGCTTTGTTGGGTGATTTTGGGCTTAGGGGCGAGTTCATATTGTGTTTTGGAGGTCCGTAGCTTATTTAGGATTGGAATGCCGAAAGTTGAACTTTTGAAGAGTCTGGATCGATAGTGAGATCTTTATATCGAGGTCGGAATCCGATTACGAAAGTTTGAATATCTCCATAGTGTTGAATGTGACTTCTGTGAAAAATTTAGGGTCAATCGGATATGGTTTCGTTTATTTCGGTATCGGTTGTAGAATTCTTGGGATTTCAAGTTCATTAGGCTTGGATTGGAGGGTGATTCGTTGTTTTAGTATTGTTTGATGTGATTCGAAGATTGGCTTAAGTCTGTATGATATTCTAGGACTGGATGGCATGTATTGTTGAGGTCCCGGGGGCCTCGGGTGAGTTTCAGATGCTTAACGGAAGGTTAATTAGACTTAGGAAATTTTTGATATAGCTGAACCTGCTATAACCGCACATGCGTATGTAGGACAGCAGGTGCGGCGCCGCAAAAGCGGCTTGGTAACCGCAGAAGCGAGTCTGGCCTTCTGCTCCAGGGACCGCAAATGCGGTTGGGAAACCGAAGATGCGGCCCACGCTTGGATTAGTGGATTTTTTCCCCTGCAGTGCTCTTCCTGGAGGTGGAGACCGCAGATGCGGCCCCATGACCGCAGAAGCGAAAATTGCTTGACAGAAATATGAAAAATTGAGGGTTTGAATTCATAACTTGGAAAATCAAATAAGAGCTCGGGGGAAGGTGATTCTGTGGGGATTTTGAAGATAAGACCATTGGGTAATGATTCCTAATCCCTTTTTGATTGTATCCCATTAATCTAAGCTTAAATTTATCAATTAGTTTCGGATTTGGGGTGGAAAATTGGGAGAATTGAAGAAACGTTCAGAGGCCGAGTCTTGGGGTTTCGATCGAGGTTTTGGTATTGGATTTGAGAAATTTTGGTATGGTTAGACTCGTGAGTGAATGGGTGCTTGTAATCTGTAGTTTTTACCCGATTCCGAGACGTGGGCTCGGGGTGGATTTTTGGGCATTTTTCTATTTTCTTACATTAGATTCAACTCCTTTAGCTAAATTCGTTGTCTGTAGTTATATTTACATTATGAATTTTATTTGATTAGATTTGGGCCACTCGGAGTTTGATACTCGTGGGAAGAGTGTGATTTCGGATTAGTTTTGAGCTGGTTCGAGGTAAGTGGCTTGCCTAACCTTGTGTGGGGGAACTCCCCTTGGAATTTGGTATTGTTGTGATATGAGGTGACGAGTGCGTACACGTTCTAATTGTTGGAAAAACCCCATTTTTATTATGTAAATATTTGTGTTCCCTTTTTGTTGAACAATACTTGTATTTTAGAGCCTATTGTTTAGCTTAGGAAAGCATGCTTAAGTGATTTAGTTATTCTATCTGCTTTAACTGTTTACTTGAATTCTATGCAGCATGTTTAGACTAGAAATCTATTTTCTTTGTACGAACTTGAATAGAACTGTAGATTCTTTTCTTGAGATAGTTGTGTGTTTACTTTTGGACTACGGGACGATATCCCGGGAGATCCCCCTGCACATTTATATTTGGGACTATGTGATCACATCCCAGGTTATTCCTCTGTACTGGATATTTACTTTGTGACTATGGATTGGTATTGCGGGAGATTCCCCTGCATATTTATGATTCAGACTACGGGGTGATGTCCCGGAGATCCTCTACACATTTACTTTTGGGACTACGGGATGATATCCTGGGAGATCCCCTATTGCTCTCTATGTGTACTAAGTTATATGTTTTTTGTGATTTTATTCTTTATCGACTGTTAGTATTTTAAATGTACTATCGTATTTGACACCCATTTTACCTTGTTTTTGTATATATATAACCAGTGGGGCCCTGACCTTTCTCATCACTACTCGACCGAGGTTAGGCTTGGCATTTATTATGTACCATTGTGGTGTATTCATGGCATTTCCTGCACATGTTTTTCATATACAGATCCAGGTTCTTCTGCTCACCCGTTCTATCAGTGAGGCGGGCGATATCAGAGACTTCGAGGTCTATCTCCTGCGTACGCAGACCTAGAATTCCCTCTCTATTCTCCCATTTAGCTTTAGACTTCCTGTATTTACTTTTGATTAGACATTTTGGAGTTAGAACACTATGTAGTTTTTCTATAGCTTGTGATTTCATTATATTTCGGGTTTAGGGAGTTGTGATTCAGTTTTTAGAGTGTGTGTTATATATGCCAAGCGGCATTTTAAATTCTTTTATTATGTTTTACCTACAACTTGCTAGTTTCGTATTTCATTTCCTTTTTCTAAAATTTGTTAGGCTTACCTAGTCGCAGAGACTAGATATCGTCATGACAGTTCATGGAGGGAGAACTTGGGTCGTGAAAAGTTGGTATCAGAGCACTAGGTTCATAGAAGTCATGAATCACAAGCCGGTTTATTAGAGTCTCCTGGACCGGTACATAGATGTCTGTACTTATCTACGTGAGGCTATGTAACTGTTAGGAAAATTACATTTCATTTGAGTTCCTTGTCGTGCGAGATTTTTGATATGTAAATTCTAAACCTATGTCTTCTATTCTCTCCCTGATTGTGAGGACACGTGCTAATGCGATGACCAGGCACCCGCGCACCCTGCTAGAGCCGCTAGCGGTTGGGGCCGGGGTAGAGCCTGAGGATACTTGACGTGGTGCAGCCAATGCACCTGCACAAGCTGCCATAGAGGAGCCACCAGCAGTTCTCGTCAGTGCCCGGGCACCTGATAAGCCTACTGCTAGTTCTATTCCAGCTTTTTAGAAGACCCTTGCATAGTTCGTGAGCATGTACGAATCCCTAGGTCAGGAAGGGTTGATTCCCATTGCTTTAGCCACATCCCATGCGGGGGAGCAGCAAGAATCCCGTTGCCCGCACCCCAGAGCAGCGGGTGTAGGTTGATCAGATCCCAAAGGTTATACCAGTACCATCTGTAGCCCCAGTTCAGCTCGAGGACAGGGCAACAACTTTAGAGAATGAGCAGCAGAGGCTTAAGAGGGTCAAGAAGTACAAGCCTCCTATATTCATTGATCTAGCATCAGATGATGCTATGGTTTTTCTAGAGGAGTGCTAGAATATCATACGCACTATGGGTATATCATGATCGAGTAGAGTTCTTTTCACTGCCTTCCAGCTTCGAGGAGCATCCAATCAGTGGTGGCATACTTATGAGTTGGACAACCCAGCTGAGGCAGCTTCTCTTATATGCACCCAGTTTTTAGATATGTTTTTGAGGGAGAATGTTCCTCAGAGCCTCAAGGATGCATGACGCGTAGAGTTTGAGCATTTCCGCCAGGGTACTATGACAATTTTGGAGTATGTTGTATGTTTCACTGACTTGTCTAGGCATACACCAGCCTTGGTTTCTACAGTTTATGTCAGAGTCCACCGATTTATTGAGGGGCTCATTCCAAGAATCAGGTCTAGCGTAGCTTGGGAGTTGGAGATGGATATTTCTTATCAGTAGGTGGTGAGCACTACTAGGAGAGTAAAAGGTATGCATGTTCGGGATAGAGAGGAGAGGTAGGCCAAGAGGTCTCGAGAGTCGGTCTATTATTCTGATGCTCGTGCCCCAGCTGCAGTTCATCATGGTAGGGGTAATATAAGTCGCCTCCTTCGTTCAGCTCTCTTCCTGCAGCCAGTGGTATTCCAGCTCCTCCTAGACCTCAGGAACCTTATTATACACCTCTAGAATCTTGTGTGCCTCCTACACGGTGTGCTTTTAGTGGTCAGTCTAGCAAACCTGGATCGAGCTAGTAACAGCAGCCACATCCCCCCAGAGCTTGTTTTGAGTGTGGCGACACCCGCCATATGTTGAGGGATTCCCCAAACTTAGGAAGGGTGCACCTCCATATATCTCTTAGCCACAGTGTGCTCCGCAGAGTTCCCAAGCTATGATTACTATACTAGTTGCTACCCTACCTACTCATTCCGCTAGAGGTGGAGGTCAGAGAGGTAAAGGTCACCATACAGGGCGAGGCCAAGCCAGATACTATGCCCTTCCTGCCCGTACTGAGGCTGTCGCCTCCGATTCTGTCATCATAGGTATTGTCCTGGTTTTTGATAGAAATGCATCATTTTTATTTGATCTATGCTCCACTTGTTCTTATGTGTCCTCTTATTTTGCCTTGGATTTGGGCGTATCTCTGGAATCTTTGAGTTTTCCTGTTTATGTTTCTATTCTTGTGGGAGATTCTCTTGTTGTGGACCACGTTTATCCATCGTGTTTGATTGCTCTTATTGGTTTTGAGACTTGAGCTGATTAATTATTGCTCATCATGGTAGATTTTGATGTTATCTTGGGCATGGACTGGTTGTCACCCCATTATGCTATTTTAGATTGTCACGCCAAAATCGTGACGCTGGCTATGCCATGTGTACCATGAGTAAAGTGGAGGGGCACTTTAGATCACTCTCCTAGTAGATTTATTTCATTTCTTAAATCTCACCGAATGGTTGAGAAGGGGTGTGACGCGTATCTAGCTTATGTGAGAGATACCAGTATTGATACCCTATAGTTGATTTAGTCCCAGTAGTGAGGGTTTTTCCTAAAGTGTTTCCAGGTGATCTTTCGGGTATGCCACCCGATAGAGTTATTGATTTCGGCATTGATTTATTGCCAGACACTCAGCCCATTTCTATTCCTCCTTATCGTGTGACCCCTCAAAAGTTGAAGGAGTTAAAGGATCAGTTACAAGAATTGCTTGATACGGGTTTTATTCGGCCTAGTGTATCATCTTCGGGTGCTCCTGTCTTGTTTTTAAAGTAAAAGGATGGTTCTATGTACATGTGCATTGATTATCGCCAATTGAACAAAGTTACAGTGAAGAACTGGTATCCTTTACTTCGTATTGATGATCTATTTGACCAGTTATAGGGTGCACGGGTGTTTTACAAGATTGACTTGCATTCAGGTTATCACAAGTTGAAGATTTGCGAGTCAGATATCCTAAACACTGATTTCAGGACTTGACATGGTCATTATGAGTTCTTTGTTTTGTCATTTGGGCTGACCAATGCCCCAGCAGCCTTTATGCATTTGATGCACAGCGTGTTTCGGCCATATCATGGCTCGATCGTCATTGCCTTTATTGATGATATTCTGGTATACTCCCGAAGTTGAGAAGATCATGAGCAGCAGCTCAGGACAATGCTTCATACATTCAGAGAAAAGAAATTATATACGACATTCTCGAAATGTGAGTTTTGGTTGGATTCCGTGGGATTCTTGGGTCACGTCGTATCGGATGATAGGATCAAGGTGGACCCAAAGAAAGTGGAAGCAGTTCAAAGTTGGACCAGACCATCCTCAGCTACAGAGATTTGTAGTTTTCTTGGTTTGGGGGGTTATTACCGTTGATTTTTTGAGGGATTTTCATCTATTGCAGCACCTATAACTAAGCTGACCCAAAAGGGTGCTCCGTTCTAGTAGACGAAAGAGTGTGAGGAGAGATTCCAGAAGCTCAAGACATCTTTGATTACGCCCATAGTTTTGATATTGCCTATAGATTTAGGGACTTATACTGTCTATTGTGATGCCTCGAGGATTGGCCTTGGAGCCGTATTGATGCAGGATGGTAGGGTGATTGCCTGCACGTCCATACATTTGAAGGTACATGAGAAGAATTATCATGTCCATGATCTTGAGTTAGCTGTTATTATTCATGCCTTGAAGATTAGGTGTCATTATTTGTACGGTGTTCCTTGTGTGATTTATATTGATCAGCGGAGTTTGCAACATCTGTTTAAGCAGAAGGACCTTAATTTTTCCCTGAGGTGATGGTTAGAGCTGTTGAATGACTATGATATCACTACTTTGTATCACTCGGGCAAGGCCAATATGGTGCCGGATGCATTGAGCCGCCAGGTGGAGAGTTTAGGGAGTTTGTCTTATCTACCAGCAGTAGAGAGGTCCATGGCGATGGATGTTCAGGCCTTGGCCAGCCAGTTTGTATGATTGGATCTTCCAGAGACCAGTCGGGTTCTAGCATATGTGATTTCTCTATCTTCCTTGCTTGATTGTTTCCGAAAGTGTTCGTATGATGACCCTCATTTGCTTGTCCTCAAGGATAAGGTTCTTCATGGTTATGCTAGAGATGTGACCATTGGTTATGATGGGGTATTAAGGATGTCGGGTCGGATATGTGTTCCTAATATTGATGGGCTTCGGGAGTTGATTCTAGAGGAAACCCATAGTTTGCGGTATTCCATCAATCTGACTGCCGCGAAGATGTACCAGGATATGAGGAAACACCATTAGTGGAGGCGAATGAATAAAGATATAGTCGGGTTTGTATCTTGGTGCCTCAACTATCAGCAGGTATAGTATGAGCAGTTGAAACCGGGTGGTTTGCTTCAGCAGATAAAGATTCCGGAGTGGAAGTGGTAGCGGATCACCATGAACTTTGTAGTTGGACTCCCACGGACTTTGAGAAAGTTCGATTTCATATGGGTGATTGTGGATCCGGTGACCAAGTCCGCACAATTCATTCATGTGTGCACTACCTATTATTCGGAGCAGTTGGCGAAGATTTATAACCGGGAGCTTGTTTGTCTGTTGGGCCATACATCATGATTTGGGTACTCGTGTGGATTTTATCACAACCTTTCACCCCCAGACGGACGGACACTCCGAGTGCACTATTTTGATTCTTAAGGATATGCTCTATGCGTGTGTGATGGAGTTTGGAGCTTATTGAGATCATTTCTTTCCACAGGCAGAGTTTGCCTACAAAAACAGTTATGAATCCAGCATTCAGATGGCACCGTATGAGGCTTTATATGGTAGGCGGTATAGATCCCCGGTGGGATGGTTCGTACCGGCCAAGGCTAGATTATTGGGCACAGACTTGGTTCAGGATTCCTTGGAGATGGTTAAGGTGATTCAGCATACACTCCGTATAGCCTATTCCAGACACAAGATTTATACGGACTGGAAGGTTCGTGATATTTCTTGTATGGTTGGACAGCAAGTCTTGCTTCGGGTTTCGCCTATGAATGGCATTATGAGATTTGGGAAAAATGGGAAAGTGAGTTCGAGGTATATTGGTCCCTTTGAGGTATTGAGACGAGTTGGCGAGGCTTCTTATGAGCTTGCCTTACCTCCAAGCTTGGAAGAAGTTCATCCAGTATTTTATGTTTCGATTCTCCGGAGGCGTCACGATGATTCGTTGCACGTGTTGGATTTTAGTTCAGTGCAGTTGGACAAGGATCTATCCTATGTTGAGGAACCAGTGGAGATATTAGACAGGCATGTTCGAAAGCTGAGGTCAAATAACATTGCATCAGTGAAGGTTCAGTGGCTGGGTCAGCCGGTCGAGGAAGCCACTTGGGAGACCACGAAAGATATGCGCAGCCGTTACCCTCATATTTTCACAACTTTAGTTATGTCTCTATGATCATTCGAGTACGAACGAATGTTTTAAGAGGGGGTGTAACGACCCGGTTGGTTGATTTGAAAATTAACGCCCCGATCTCCTATTAATTATTTTACCCGTGCTTTTTCTACTATTATGAGTTGCCTGAAAGATTTGTTTTGAGTTTCGGAGTATTTTGGGATACTTAGTCCCTAAATGAGAGCATAGACTTTAGAATTTGGACTGTAGTTGGAGAAGTGTGAAGACGGCCTCGAAATGGAATTCTGTTGATTCTGTTAGCTCCGTTGGGTGATTTCAGGCTTAGATTTCTGACCTGATCAAGCTCTTCCTGGAACTTCAACTGTTTCTGTTCAAGCTATGACACATTCTCATTAGGAACCCGAATACCATGGCCATCAGTGGCCTCTACCCGTTCAGCTTCCTTCCTGATGTTGCTCGAATCTTCCATTTTATTCATGCCTTTTCCTTTAATAGGACTAAGAGGGGGAGTGGGTGGAGGGCCCCTATATCTTGTGAAATAAGATTAAAATCAAGAATTAATGGGTTAATAATGGTGATGCTAACATCAAATTTTTCCACCTAACAACTTTAAATAGACGCAGAAATAATCGTATAACTGCTCTTTAAGACTTAGGTGGAAATTGGATTACTGACCCTCACAAAATTAGAGATGACATTACTAATTACTATAGTCATCTCTTTACTACTCAAAAAGCCAAGTCTACTCATACTTTTTTTTGTACACCTTTTTAATATATTAACCTCCACTGAGAAAACTAGTTTGAGTAATCCTTTACAAGATTCTGAAATCTTGAATGCCTTAAATTCGTTTCAACCGCTTAAGGCACCTGGCCCTGATGGCTTACACCCTTTAATTTTTAAGAAGTATTGGCGCATTATAGGAAATTCTATAAAATATTTTTGTCATAAGGTTTTCTTCGACTCCCAGATTGACCCTTCTATAAATACAACTTTTATTTGTTTAATTCCTAAAAACAAGAATGCTTCTACTATATCACAATTTAAACCTATTAGTCTATGTAATAAAATCTATAAGATTATTAATAAAATTATTGTTAACCGAATAAAATCAGTTCTGGAACATCTTATCCACCAAACTCAATCCAGTTTTTAGAAAAATAGACGAGCAGCTGATAATGCAATTATTGTACAAGAACTTATTTCTAGGTTTCATAAAATGAAGGGTTAAAATTCTAATATGTTACTTAAGCTGGATCTTGAAAAGTCTTTTTATAAGCTGGAATGCTCTTTCATTTATAATACCTTACAAAATCTAAATTTTCCTCCAAATTTTATAAAATTAATAATGTCTTGTATTACCACTACCTCTACAGCTATTTTAATAAATGGTACACCTAGCGACTATTTTACACATACAAGAGGTATTAGATAAGGTTATCATGTCTCACCTTATATTTTTATTTTATATTTAGAGATGCTATCAAGAAAAATAAACTCTAAAGTTAATTATCACATTTGGCATCCCATTTCAATAGGTAGAAGAGGACCTCAATTATCTCATCTTTTTTTGGCCGATGATATTATTTTGATATCAAAAATTACATCTACCTCATGTCAATCCATAGTTAACACCATTTCTCAATTTATTCATCATTCAGGGCAAACTATTAACTTTGACAAATCACGAATTTTCTTCTCTAAAAGTTGTCCTACTGATATGAAGGTTGATATACAACACATGTTTCATATAAGGGAGGGAACAAATTTTGGTAAGTATTTAGGGTTTCCTATTTTTAGTTCAAGACCCACTAAAGGAGCAATTTTTAATTGAAAATTTTAAATCTAAGTTAGCAGGATGGAAAACACACTTTTTAACCAAAGCGGATAGGCAAACCCTGATAAGATCAACTCTCAATAATCTTCCAAACCATACATGCAATATATCACCCTGCCTTCATATATTATTTCCTCTCTTAATAGATACCAAAGGAATTTTCTATGGGGAACTACTCCTCAGAAGAAAAAATTACATCTTTTATAATGGTCCATAGTTACACAACCCTTGGAACAAGGGGGATGGGGCATCCAAAATCTCAGTATTAAAAATAATGCTTTGCATTCTAGTCTTGCTTGGAGATTGTTTCAAAACCCTACTCATCTATGGGCACAAGTACTACTACATAGTTAACTTAGGCCTCATAATTTCAGTAATATTAATGTTTCAAGAATTTGGTCAAACATTCTTAAGGGTTGGTCAAATTGTCGACTTGGTTATAAATGGACCCTAACTAATGGTAAACATGTAAACTTTTGGACGGAATCGTGGTTAGATCATAATTCTCTGGTTCATAATTACATATGTAGACCCCTACCCAAAGGGAAAGAAAACAAAAGAGGGTGTGACGACCCGGCCCGTCATCTCATGTATTACAACCCCGTTAACTCCAATTATTTCTTCTTATTGTTTCATTATTGACATCGGGTGAGTTAGAGTTGAATTGGATTGGTTTGGATAGGAAATGAGACATTTAGTCTCTTTAAGGAAGGTTTATATTGAAAAAGTCAACCGTACATTGACTATTGAGTTAGAGCACTCGGATGTGAATTTCAGAGATTCTTTTAGCTTCGGCGGATGATTGGTGACTTATGAGTGTGATCGGAAGTGATTTTGGAGGTCCGGTATAGAATTAGGCTTGAATTGGCGAAGTTAGTATTTTGGCTAATTTCGGTTGATAGGTGAGATTTTGATATGAGGGTCAGAATGGATTTCCGAGAGTTGCAGTAGCTGCGTCGGGCGATTTTGGATATGTGTGCAAAATTTTAGGTCATTTGAAGGTGTTTTGGTCAGGTTTTTGATCGAATGCGTAATTCGGATGTTTTTAAGAAACTTAGGCTTGAATCCGATGTGATTTGATGGTTTTAGCATTGTTTGATATGCTTTGAGGATTGGAAAAAGTTTGAATAAGGTTTTAGGATGTGTTGGTGTTTTTGATTGAGGTCTCGGGGGCCTCGGGGTGAGTTCGGGAGGTTAAACGGGGAGTTTTTGAAGTTTTATATTGCTAAAGGTGTGCTGCTTCTGGTATACTCGCTTCTGCGGGCTTTTGACCGCAAAAGCGGAGGCGCTTCAGCGGAGATCTTGATCGCAGAAGCGGTCCGTGGTTGGGAAGAGCAATTCCGCAGAAGCGGATAAATTGTCGCATCAGCGGGCCCGCATGAGCGGGTGATTAACCGCAGAAGCGGTTTTTGTCGTTAGGAGAGAATTCCGCAGAAGCGGAATCTGAGCCGCAAAAGCGGAATCTGAGCCGCAAAAGCGGAATCTGGTTTGTTTTAATGAGGACCGCAAAAGCGGATTTTGGCCGCATAAGCGGAAACGGGACCGCATAAGTGAAAGTCGCTAGGCAGAAGGGTTATTATATTATTATTTCATCCGCGAGTCTATTCATTTTTCCTCCATTGTTAACCATCTTAAGAGCTTTTTGGTAGAAACTGAATAGGATTTTGATGGGAATTGATTGGAAGTAAGTCTCATGACCTAGAAACGCCATTTTATTGAAGAATCAACCTTTAATTCTTGGAAATTTGGGTAAAAATGGGAAGAACCAGGGCTTGGTTTTTGAAATGAAAATTTGGGATTTAAAAGGGCATTTTAACTCCGATTTTTGGTAAATTTGATATGCATAGACTCGTGGCAAGACGAGGAGTCCGGTGATGTGAATTTTATAATTTTTTGAGAAGTGGGCCCGGGGCTCGTGTTTTGCCAACTTCGTGATTTTTGGTGTTTTTTGAGTCCTTTCAATTGGGTTATGCTTATTTGGTCTATAGTAATGTATTCCTTGTGGTTTTGATCATATTCGGCACGCGAGGAGGTTGATTCGAGAGGAAAAGGCATAGCGAACTAGACTTGTGGCCGGCTTGAGGTGAGTAATATATGTAGATGATGACCTGAGGGTTTGAAACCCCGGTATATCGCACTATGATGCTATATTGAGGCGACACACGTACTCTATGATGAGTGTAGGGTTGTTTGTGATTGGGGACCGCAGCTTAGTCCATCCCGAGTGATGTTCATACTGTGTTCTTGACTAGATATTGACTGGTAATCATCCTAATTGGATTTTATAGATATATTTGGGCAATGTGCCGATTATTTGAATCCTTCGATGATTATTATAACTGCTTCCATGATACTTAGGATGTTAAATGATTTCAGTCCCGAGTTAAAGACTGTTTTGAAATGTTCGGTCATATTTCTATGATTTAAAACTTGAACTACATTTTCCTGATGTTTGGAGGTGAGAGCTATTACTTGACATTGCCCTAGTGGCTCACTTGCATATACTGGAGTGAGTATGGATCGGGCTGCACACCGCATCGATGTTATGATGATATTGCGCTTGGGTTATAGGAGCCCCTCCGGAGTGTGAATCCCTAGAGTGAGCGCAGGTACCCAAATAGATCGGGCTGCGCATCGCAGTGGTCATATGCATTGAATTCATGCATCGATATTTATTTGTTTTACGTGTCATCGACTTGCTGTTATTTCGCCGTTAAATGTGCTGGATGGCTAGTTATAGCTTTACATTGTAATATTTCGTGATTTCTTATCTTCAGCCATTATATATATTTATTACTTACTGAGTTAGAGTACTCACTTTACTCCATGCACCATGTGTGCAGATACAAGTGTTCCTGAGGCTTAGTAGAGTTGTTGCTGCTCTCCAGATTATCTCAAGAGTTGTCGAGGTAGCTGCCTGGCGTCCACAGGACCCGACATTTTATCCTCCCCTTATCTCTTTTGATTTCGCATCCTAGACTCTTTTATGCTCTGATCTTGCTACTCAGTTGTATTAGAGGCTCTAAACTCGTGATACCAGATCTGTTGGGAGTGGTTTTGACAGTTATTCTGGTTTTTCTGTGTTGTTTCTATTTACTATCGGATTATTAATCTTGTTAACTGCTAAATTAACTCAATTAATTTTTAATGAGTTTTTCACATTTGGGTTGAGAGCGTTCAAATGATCGAGCTTGCCTAGCAATTGTGTTGGGCGCCATCATGACCGGGATTGGGGGTCATGACAGAGTGTCTGCATACTTCTATGATCATAAGTGGCATTTACATCTATTGCCTTTTGTATTACCTTCTCCCTTAGAAGTTCCAATCATTGATACTTATATTCCAATGGTGCCCGTAAATTACGATCAGCTTTTTTAGGAAATTACACCGGATGGTTTGTTCTCTATTAAATCTATTTGTTATGCTCTTTCACAAGCCCTTAATCATTCCATAACTAATGAGGTCATAAACTACAAATGGATTTGGAATCTCACAATACCACCCAAGATCTCATTCTTTGTATGGTTAATATGTCATGACAGGATGCTTACAACTGCGTATTTACATAGGTTGCAAATTATCAATTCATCTTTGTGTTCACAATGTCACTTAGTTCCTGAGACTATACATCATATTTTTATGGAATGTCATAATTCTACTGCACTTTGGGCGGCTCCTAAGGTAAATATAATCATATGGCTGGTCCAGTAACTACTAATACTACGTCTTGGTAGCACACTTTCATACAAAAGCAATGTTTACCATCTTATAACTGCATTCCCTTTTCCATGCATTTACCTTTTGCTTTGTGGCAGTTATGGTCTATAAGAAATAAAAATTTCTTTGAGCATAAGCACCTTAAATCAAGTGTTCAATTACTCTACAAACAGGCTGCAGAGTTTTACTATCTCACAAATCCTACGAAAAGTAGTCCCTCACCAGTGTCTTTCTATATTAAATGGCATTCACCTGATGGCCAGGGTTTCAAGTTAAATATAGACGGCTCTACATATATTAATCAAAATAAATGTGGTATAGGTGAATGTTTTAGGAATCCGTATTGCAAATGGATTATAGGGTTTGTAGGACGCGCACAACATGGCTCCAGTGTGCAGATTGAATTACTACCACTTATAATAGGGCTAGAATTAGTTGTGCAACACCAACTAATACTACTGATCATTGAAACTGATGCAACTGCAATACTTGGTATGCTTACCACCCCTACTGTAAAATATACTAATTTAATAAATGATTGTAGGTTCTTACTCCATCAGCTGGATGATCCAAAGGTACAAAACATCTTCAGAGAACAAAACTATATGGCAGACTATCTAGCTAAGCATGGAGTAGTAAATGTGGAGGCTCGTTGTGTAGTGTTTTTCAAGTCGTCCTTCTTTTGTGACACCTTTTTACCAGCAGGATCAGAAAAGAGTGCTACGAAGAAGACTAGTTAAGTCAAACTCTATGTTAATTACTAGTAGTACTAGTAGTAATGTTTTTGTTAGTAGTAATAGTGATGTAGTAGCTAATGTCGCTAGTTCTAGTTATACAAATCTGATGCAATATATGCATCCCACAAACTCTTATGTACATGTTTAACTATCTACAATATGCTTATCTTTTCAACCAAAGAATAAAGACAACTGTACCAGCGACAACCTTAATGTTTTGTTAACAATATGGGATATTATTTTCTCTTTTTTTTTTTTTAAAATAGAAAGCATACTTATATATATATATATTGATTATGGAGAGGTTGTCTACCCCCTAATATTGTTTTTCATATATGCATCATCATCTTCTACCATTAAGCTTTGTAAGGCACTACTATTCCCTAGTGCAGCCAGATTTTCGCATTGTTTGCTTTCGCAAGATCGAATATGAACATAACCCTCCCGATCTTTGTCATATACATCCATAGCAAGATCATGTGGTTTAGGAAAAATACATAGGTTATCAAAACTATTCTTCCTTAATGCTGCATTTGCCAAAACGTGTGCCACCCTATTTCCTTGCCTGAAGTTATGCTTGAATAATATCATCCCATGCTTGGTTGCTTCCTCCACCCATAACCTGCATTTAAGGCATAATTCATTATTAGTAGTGTTATTTTTGTCAATTATGTTGAGTAATTCCATGGCATCAATTTCCACTTCTATGGGGAATATTTGTTCCCTAATTATTAGTTGTAGCATATGCCATAGAGCTGTGAGTTCCGTTTGCATGGGTGAGGTTGTATTAACCTTTACCGAGAAACCCATCTTTCACCTCCTTTTTGAATCACGAACAACTCCACCAATGCCTCCTTCCATGTTAGTTTTGTCAAAAGCTCCATCGATATTAGCCTTGAACCATCCATTTGCCGGTTGTTCCCACTTTACTTGGAGTTCTATATTCTTATCCACAAATATTTTTTTCTTTGTGAGAAAAAAATATTCATTAGTGTAACCCATGATCTTTTCCATATTTATAGGAGCCATTTTGTTGTTAATGTTGTTATGGTTTCTATTATTCCAAATTCCCATAAAACAAAAGGTAGTAACTGATGCCAATTTATATATCTTAGGGATATTCTTGGACTTGTATTTATTAGGAAATTTATCCAATTGTTTGTTCCTCCACTATTATTAGTATTTATCCCTAGTTTTTGCCATAAATCCTTGGCAATGGGGCATTCCCAGAATATGTGGTTTATTGATTCGTTGTTGTTTTTGCATATGGGGCACGTTGGGTCTATGTTAATGCCAATTTTGGCAAGATGGCTTCTTGTTGGTAGCCTCTTGTGGTAGAGTTTCCATAGCAAAAATTTTATTTTATTGGGACACTGCAAATTCCACATCCAATTTTTACCATAAGTATTATAGTTATTGTTATCAATTAGTTGGTACGCAGAGGATGTTGTAAACATTCCATTGGAATTTAGACTCCAGTTAATATCGGCCTAATTTGTCGTATTTTTAGTGAAACAATTTATAGCCTTGATGCAATTCCTAATAGGGCTAGGTAGATTAAAGGATAATTTTTCCAAGTTCCATCCGTTATGGTCACGAATGTCTTTAATTTGTAACGATTCCTCCCCCTTATTTAGAGGCCCTTCAATGCTACTACGTAAGTTATTGTAATTTGGAATCCAGTTCGTATCCCATAGGTTCATATAAGATTGATTATGAACTGGCCATCTAATCCCTTTATTACAAATATTCCAACCGTTCAATAGACTTTTCCATGTGATTGATGAACCAATTGTTCTTTTTTTCTTCCCGTAGATACTGATTAACACTTTTGCCTATAAGGAGTTTGTATTAGTGAGAATTCTCCAGGCTAGGCCAGTCAAGGGAGCTTGGTTTTCGGATTTTGCCTTTTTGATACCCAATCCCCCGTTAGATAAATCCTTAGTAGCTGTTTCCCACCCAATTAAGTGAATTTTTTTTTTATCCCTAGTGGTACCCCATAGGAAATCCCTCTGGACCTTATCTATCTCTTGAAGGGTTTTGCTGGGGAGTAGATTTGTTTGCATTAAGTGATTTGGCAAAGTACTTAGGGTTGATTTTATTATTGTGCACCTTCCCGCCATACTTAGCCATTTAGCATTCCAATTATTTAATCTACCTCTCATCTTGTCAATCAAGGGTTGATAATCCTTGTGCCTAGGGATGCTATTTAATATTAGAAAACCTAGATAGTTTCCAAATATGTTACCAGTAACAATTCCAAGTGTGGTAGTTACCTTTTCCTTAGTTTCTATAGTGCAGTTTCTAGACATAACTATTTTTGACGTAGCCTTATTAATACTTAGGACAGATAGACTACTAAAATTGTCCAGGGACTTGCTAATACTTGTAAGGGTCTTTTGGTTAGCTTCACCCATTATGGTCAAGTCACCAGCGAAAAATAGATGAGATAGTGGTGGTGTCCTAGGGTTCAATTTGAGAGGTGACCAATTCCTAAGTTCTACTTCATTTCCCCCTCCAGTCCATATTTGTTAACACCCTTAATGATTATTGTCAATGTGATGTTCTCTTTTTAGCTGCCCTTACAAAAATACTAAATACAAGGATAACGGTTCTCCACATTTATTAGAATAAGGGTAACGGTGAAAAAATTAATTAAAATTATCTTATTTTTTAGAAATGACATATTTTGAACCAATTATTTTTGTTAAACTGGACTGGAGGAATATTAAATTAGACGTTAATTAAATATCTTTACTAATTCCTAAGGAAAAATGAGTGTTTTTATTTTTGCGGAGAAAGTGGACTTCAACATTTGTTGTTGATAACGACGATTATACTATATAATGATTTAGCTTTAAAAATCAAATTTGATTATATTTTTTAATTGCTTGACTAAGTAATGAACCTGAGTCATTTGACTTCATTCAACTTTCCGCAAAATAAAATGTTGATTTGCATATTATTCAAAATATCACCATTTTACTAATATATATTCTTTCTTGATAGAGACTTTTATATTCCCTTTCTCTTCCCCTAATCTCTTTTTGAGAGGGAGACTTGGTAAATAAGGTAAAGTTTCAATTTAAATGAGTCTATCTTCCTCTTCAATCAAGTGGACAGACAAAGTGGCAAAACTAATAAATAGAAAAATAAGAACAATAAACTTCAATCTTATTGGATGAACGTGTTCGACCTAAATAAAAAAATATTTCTTCGTATTATTACCTTTTTTACTCCAATATGATTGGATGAACGTGTTCATAGGTATTTGTTATGTCGATGAAGAGGCAAACCCGAAAATAAAGAAGATAGAGAACACCAAATTTTAACGTAGAAAACCCTTCAAATCGAAGGTAGAAACCACGGGATCACAAAGATCGAAAAAACTCCACTATAAAAATAAGAGGGTCACAAAAGTTCTCCAAATTGGCTACACAACACGTCCCAAATACAGAGCAACAATAGTAACAAGAGCAACAACTAATCAATTGAAGAAAGAGGAGAATTCAAAAAAATAAAGTTGTTGTTTGAGGCTCTAAATCAGATGCTACGAGCCTCAAATCTTATTTTCACCGTTCAAATTCAAGACCAAGATGTTAGAAACACTCAATCAAAATTTCAGCCCGATCCAATAGTAAACGAATCAGTAAACGTGATTTGAATGTTGGCTGGTCGGAATAAAAATCTGCAGCAAAATAAATATTTTTCTTCGCTCTTCTCTCTTTGCGAAAGCTCTCTGAAAAATCACTCTTATGTTCTTAAGACTTTCAATTTTTTTTAAAGAAAATATACCACTAGGCAAGCTGCCTAGTGGCTAATATATATATATATATATATATATATCCCAAAATAGGGTCCAAACATACAAGTTGTCCAAACCATATTCCAACATGTACTATTCTACTAGCTACTGTAAAGTCTAAGAAGTTATAAATATCAAGACTAGCTATTACAAACTGAATAACTGAATGTTTCAATCTCTTGTTAGTGTAAGTGAATCCAATGGCCAAAGGAAAATACCAAGCAGCACCTCTAATGCTCTCACCAGGCGCCAGGGTATGCATTCCAAAGGCAAATATGGACTTCAAACAGCTACACCAATCGATTGAATTCAGAAAAATCTCTCCATCATGCAATTCCAATGAGTTTCATTCCAACAAGTATTTTCCATCTGCTTCCTCGTCAATATGATCATGTATACTGCATTATCATATCCAGATTGAGTGTGTAATCACACTAGTATCACTGAAATTTGGCAACTGAGTACACATATAATAACAAACGATAGTAATGAGGAATGAGATAGATGCAGGAACCAATGAGCAGATTCAGCTTCCTTTTTGTGGGCTACATGTTCATGTGAGACCATTGAGACTTGATCTCTTAATCTGTGCTGATCATTAGACTTACCTAGCCATAACAAACATAGACAAACTACTACTGCCAGAACTATAGATGCCTGACTTCTTCTGAACCTTGCCATCACACTCCCAGAATGAGCATGAAACCATGCTGATACCACTGGGAAGTGTAATACCAATCTCCAGAATCTCACAAGCATACGTTCAGGTAGTTCTTTCATATTTGGACTTCTCATTTCTATGTAATGCTGCACCATCCATAACCTGCTTCTCCTACAACTCTTGTGCTTTATCAAGGCACCTTCAGAATGAGCATGTAACCATGTTAATACCACTGACATGTACCGTAACAACACACTGTATATAACAGACCAAAAGAGATAAGCAGATATGTGAAGGGTCAAACCACATGGAACCATCAGTCTGGTGCTCTCCTCTTAGCTATTCTGATCCTAAGAATAGGAGCTTTATTTTTATCAAGATTGATTAACCTTCTCCCTGTACTAGGTAGTTCAGAAAATGATTGAAATTCTGATGTACCTGCAAAAGAAAACACAATGTTAGATATATAGTATGCCACAACATTTCCTTCTCTGAACGCATGCTGAATGATCATATTGAAATTGTCCATCATCTCTTTAATCCTCCTCACTTCCTGGCTTATTGTTCATGGAGTATTCCATTCCTTTTCAATCACCTTCTTCATTACTAATGAATCTGTCTCCAAAATGAGAGTGTGAAGGTTATGTTCTACGCAGTACTCCAGCCCTTGAACAATAGCCTTTGCCTCAGCTACTACATTTGTTATCTCCCCCAAGTCGACTGCCCTTGCATAAATTAGGTCCCCTTCATCATTCCTCACACAAAAACCAAGTGATCTAGGACCTGGATTACCCCTTGATGCACCATCTGTATTGCATTTATACTATCCTTGGAAAGGAAGCTGCCAAGTAATTCTTCTTGTAGTTATAACAGGTTTGTATCGTTAAAATTACTGGATCATATCTGGCCATAACAAGGGAATATTAGGTAGCCAACTGTACCTCACCTTTGACAAATAATGTAATGTTCTATTAACTTCGTGGATCACCCTATGTGTAGTAACTGAACCTCCAAATTTTCCTACATTTCTCTTCTTCCATAATTCCCAAGTAATAATAGTTGGGACTGCTTGAAATAGTGGCTTTAATTTTGGACAACACTGTGCATTACACCAGTGTTTGATGACTTTCTTTAGTTGCACCAATGGCACTGTGATTCCTGCAGCTCCCATGAACAAATTCCACACTTTAGAGGCAGTAGCACTTGTAAGGAAAATATGTTGAATAGTTTCTTCTTGTGGTTGTTGACAACACCAGCATCTAGACATTACCATCTGTCCTTGTCTCCTCCAATTATCATCAGTAGCTATTTTCCCCCTCCATAGTCTCCATAAAAAGAACGATATCTTGAAAGGAAACCCTTTTATCCACATATGCTTGAAATCCTGATTAGGATCAGATCTATGTCTTATAATTTGCCAAGAACTAGTTACACTGAACTTACCTGAGGCAGTTGGCATCCAGTATGGCTTGTCCCAATGTTCCTCATTGCCCTCATAATGTATATTTGACTTGACATGATCAGCAATCTCCTTAGTAATGTTTTGTTCCAGTAGATTTTCATTCCATGTTCCCTCCAGTCTTAATTTTGCTACATCTTGTAGCTCTTCATTTGTATGAAACTCTTTAGGAAGTACATGATATAGAACTCCCAAACCTGTCCAATTCTCATGCCATATGTTTTTTGTTCCACTCTTCAACCTCCATAGAATCTCAGGCTTTACTTCTTCCCTCGCATTTATCATTTGCTTCCAAACATGGGATCCTCTTCTAAACTGGACTACTGTTGGCAGCTCCTTCTTACAATATTTGTTCCACATGAAGTTGGACCACAAGGACTTTGTGTTTCTAAACTTCCACCAAAGCTTAGCAAACAACGCCTTCGAGACATCATTTAGTGATCTGAATCCCAATCCCCCTTCTTCTTTGGGTAAACATACATTTTGCCATGAAGACCAGTGCCTGCTTCTTCCCTCCTCCTTTGTACTCAAGAAAAATCTTGCAAACAACTTATGCAGATGTACTAAATTGTTCTTTGGAGGGTCCAGAACTGAGAGAATATGAACTGGCATGCTTTGCAACATACTAGATATGAGTGTTGCTTTCCCACCAAATGATAATAACATACATTTCCATGAGTGTAGCTTTGCTTTCACCTTCTTGATAAGATTATCATAATACTCCTTCCTCCTTCTAGTATAGAAAATAGGGCATCCAAGGTATGTGAATGGGAATTTACCTCTTGTGAAACCAGTAATATCCCCCACTGTTTTGTCTAGACCATGTGCCACCTTAGCATGCATGTAGTAGGAGCTCTTTGCTTTGTTTATCATCTGAATTGATACTTTCTCATAATCACCCAACACTTTCATTATTTTGCTCATCGATGGAGAATGAGCAGATGCAAATATAATGGTTTCATCAGCATAAGCAAGATGATTCAAGGATCAGACCATTAAGGCATCCCAAACCCTACAAAAGATTTATCATCAAACAGTTTGTTTAATGATCTTGATAACACCTCAGCTGATAGTATGAATAATGTTGGGGACAGGGGATCACCTTGCTTTACCCCTCTAGATGACTTGAAAAATCCTGAAGCATGTCCATTCACCAATACAGAATACCAAATGTTTGACACCAAATTCCAAATCGTGTTAATGAAATGTTCTGAGAATCCCATATTTCTCAACACATGTAACAAATATTTCCATGAAACTCTGTCATAAGCCTTAGCCATATCCAGCTTAATAACCACATTAGCTAGATTGCCCCTTAGACTTATATCTGTCACTATCTCTTATGTCAATAATATGTTCTCAAAGATACTCCCGCCTTTCACAAATCCTGATTGATTAGGTGATACCATTAATGGTAAAAACTTCTCCAAACTGTCATGTATCACCCTAGACAACACCTTGTTGGTAAAATTGCTCAAACTGATAGCTCTTTGGTTAGAAAAAGTCTCCACTCTAATCTTCTTTGGAAATAGGACTAGATTAGTGTGTGCTATGGATTTTGGCAGTGTTGCTCCCCCATGAAAGTGCACTACCATATTGTGTATATCTCTACCAACAATGTCCCATCAAGTTTGATAGAACAAACCAGTAAACCCATCAGGACCACTAGCACTTTCACCACTGAGTTCAAACACAACTCTCTTCATTTCTTCAAATATTGGCAACCTACTTAACTCCAATGTAACCATGGCTGGTATATGATCTAATAATGAGAAATCAGAAGTACCCCCTTCATTAGAGAAATGTCTTCTATAGAACTCCACTGCAGCATCAGCCATTTACTCTTGATTTTCAATCCATACCCTACTAGAATTCTGGATCCCTTTGAATTGTAGTTTCTTTCTTTTTCCATTCACATAATTATGAAAAAAGCTAGTGTTCATGTCCTCCTCAGCAAACCAATTCAGACCAGCCTTTTTTTTCCAATATTGCTCCTCTATGCTCAGATATTTCTTCAACTCTGATTGAGCCTTTTGCAGTACAATTTTATTTTCAATAGTTGATTCCTCTTCAAACAGAATCTCCTTTACCTTAACTATATCTTCAAGTATAGCCAATTGCTTGAATATATCTCCAAAAGTGTCCCTACTCCACTTTCTTGAGTTTTTTCTTAACCATAAGAAAAGGACCACCTATAAAGTCAGCTTCCCAATTCTGCTTTATCACCTCCTTTAACGTAGCATGTTTGATGTAGATGTTTAAAAATCTGAATGGCTTGACACAAGTGATAGTATGCTCACCACAAGTCATCAGAAAAGGAGCATGATCTGATCCAGTTCTAATAAAATGTTCCACTTCAATGGAATTCAACATATTCTGAAAAGGCAAATTCACAAATATTCTATCCAGCCTCTCGAATATACACTGAGCATTAGGTCTCCCATTTCACCATGTAAATGGACTCCCTTTGTGCCCTTGTTCAAACAAACCACAAGAGTTTACACAAAAGGCAAAGTCCTCATAATTAGAAGGGTGTACAGGAAATCCCCCTATCTTCTCATCTTCATGCAACACTACATTATAATCTCCTCCTACTAACCATGACATCTCTATATCACTTGCTAGATAGTACAAATGATCCCATAATTCTAGCCTCTCTACTGCTGAACACTTGGCATAGATAAATGTCATCATCATGTGATGTCCCAACTCATGGTAAAATACTTTCACTATTACATGTTGTTCAGTATCCTCCATTAGTTCCCATTCAATTACTGAATCAAAAAATAACCATGTTTGCCCATTAATATTTGCATAAGCACTCTCCATATTCAACCTCCTTCTATATCTATGAATGACTCCTTTATTTTGAAAAGGTTCCATCAATGCTGCTACACAAAAATTATGCTCTCTATTCATATTGATCACTCTAGGAAAGTCCTGTTAAGTTTTCACAGAACTTATGTTCCAAATGAGTGTCTTAATCATCATCATTTAGTTAATGAGGCTGCCCTCCTGGGCATAATTCTTGTAGGTTGAGCAGATTCTTTATTGTGATTCTTCTTTGTCTTCTTACCTCCCTTAGTACTGGTTGTAGGTGATAGGTCCCCTTCCCTAGCCACTTGCTTGAAATTTTCAACAGTAGATTTTTCTTCTCCTTCATCCTCCGTTGCAGTTTGGCCTAGTATTTCTTTATCAAGTGGTACTACATTATGTGTAACAAGATCATGTAGCTGCTGAAGTGGAGTTCTCAATGGAACATTGAGGTGCAATTGCATGATTTTTTCAGATCCAATCTCCATTGGTACCTCTTGTAGATCCCCAGCCTCTCTTGGTACAATTGCTTGCTCTACCTATACATTACTCAATTCATTATCCTTGGACTATTCTGTGGTAGTTATATCAGCATGCATCAATTTAAATTGCATCTCATAGACATTGCCAAGGCCAGGATTTACTGTAGTTGCCTGCACATGAGTTACTGTTCCATTGGATTCACCCATCCTCCTTTGTCCTGTCAGCTGCTCTGACCTTATTGTCCCATCTATAACCTTTATAGGAACCTCTTCATCAGTTCCCTTCATCAATGCATTACTAGAACCTCCATCTACATATGCTAAAACATTTCCTAGTTTTATTAGAAGTTAATGTTCCATTACCCTCCATCTGGCACTCATCTGTTTGATCAGTCCTATATAGTTTTCCAGTTTCCCTAGAGGCTCCTTTACCCTCTCCAATTTGTTTTCCTTATTGTTCCATCACAGAATTCAAATTATCCTCAACATTGACTCATATCCCTTGTTCCTCCGTTTGCTTATTTTCCAATGCCTCAACTTCTTCACTCTATAGGGTCCTATCTTCATAAGTTTGGGAAGGAGTATCTTGCCATAACTTGTTGATAGCCACATTGCTCTGCCTTAGTTCCCCCTTATTTTTCCCAAATCTCCTACGCACCCAATCTATGGTATATTCTTTAGTAGTTTCAACATCTGTTCTTGTATCAACTAGAATAAGAGATGCCGCCATTTCCTTATTTGCATTCTCCACTGCTTCCTTTTTCACTTTTCTCACATCCTTGCCCGCCGACTTACTTGAATCACCTCCCCCAATCCCATTAAGATTAGGATTGGAGGGCTAATCCTTTCCATTCTTCTTCTTTTCCTGATGCTGGTCCTTGCTGGTTCCCTTGAATGTTTGTTCTTTCTTTTCATTCTTTTCCTTACCATCTACTTTTCCATCCATAATTGTCATTAATGGTTGCGCATCTTCCTCCATTTCCAATGCTTCAAATTTATTTTTGGACGCCATTGTCTCCTTCTTAAGCTTCCCTTTGCCCTTGTTGTCCTCTTTTACTTCATTAATAATGTAACCTCTCTTATCTCTTTGATATTTATTCTTCCTAGCTTGCATCCATTCCTGTTTAGCATTTTTATTGGCAGGCTTTCCAACCACTTTTCCACTTTCTAGCACCTTAGTTGATTGTGCAGCTGTGCCTATAGCATCGGAATTCACCACCATTGTCTTCTCCTTTCCTTGATTCTTTCTTTCATCACTGATAACTTTATGCAATTCTAGGTGAATTACTCAGCATTCCATCTCACTATGTCCTTGTTTCTTGCACGTCTTACAATACTTAGGCATGTAGTCATACCTTATCTTGATCCACTTTGATTCCTCAGATCCAGTTTCATCTACTTCTTCAATGATCTTTATCCTTTGGGGCAATGTTGCAAGTAGATTAACCTCCACCTTAACCTTACCACAACTAGGTCTTGTAGCCTTTTGAGTAGCCAAATGAACATGCAATGGTCTACCTACTGCATTAGCCAATGAAAATACAAATTCCTTACCAAAGAAATTAGGAGGTAGATCCTGGAACGATATCCACGCGATGGCAATTGGTGTCTCAACATTAGGAGACCACCAAGGACTCCACTTTGTACATCTCATCTGCCAGAATTCACCTTGTGCTTTCAAATAAAAAGTTGGATTTGATAACAAGTGAATATAATCCTCCATTAACGATAACTTAATCAGAACATGCGAATCTTCAATCAAGCCAACGTAACATGATCCTTTAAGCTCACACTAAATTGGGATTGCCTTCATCAATTCATGGATCACATGTTATCCATATGAAAACTTCCCCAGGACTGCCAGATGCAATCCTTGTTGGATTATTGATTGTTTAACCTCAGTTTTCTTCCATCTCACCATTGGTTCTCCATGTAAAAACTCGACTGGTTAAAGGTTTACATTGTTCCCGTGCATGGGAGCATTTAATGCTTGAGGCTGGAGCAGTTTTGCATAGTTTTGGTTTTGATTTGGGTAAATAGTTCTTTGAGGGATTGGCTTGGGATCAGAGGTCGAATGGCCAATCTCTAATGAAGGCTGGGCAGTGGCCGGCACGGCCATGGACGCTAGGTTTAGGCTTCAAGTTTTAGAGTTTTAGGAGAGAGAAGAGAGCAAGAGTGCTTAAGTCTTTCAATTACTTGTATCAATGAGCATAGAATAATTTTCCAAGGTTGTCCTATATTTAGATCATAAGTGGTGCTTTCTCTAAAAGCCAAAACCCACTCAAAATAGGAATCAACCAAATCCAATTCCAAATAGGATTGGCAACCAAAAGAGAATAGGATTAGGTTATTGGGCCTTTGGTTGGACAACATGGGCATGATCCCAACAAAATCCCCCTCAATCCAAGGGGCCAAATGTGTCTTCAAGTAGAGGAACTATTGACAGGCTTCATGCCTGCCAATTTTCTACAAAATTCATATTTATCTGCAACCACCGCCTTTGTCAGCATATCCGAAGGATTTTCATCAGTGTGTATCTTCTCAACCTCAAATAATTTCTCTCCACGCCCATTCTTATCCAATGATACTTTCTATTTATATGTTTTGTGTTGGAATAAAAAGTGGAGTGCTTGGTGAGACAGATAGCACTCTGATTATCACAAAATAAGATGTACCTTGGTTGCTCAAAGCCAAGATCATTAATAAACTCCTTCATCCATAATAGTTCTTTGGCACCTTCTGTGACAGCAATATATTCGGCTTCTGTGGTGGATAGAGCTATGCACTTATATAGTCTTGATTGCCAAGAAATAGGTCCCCCTTCAAAAGAGATCAAATAGCCGGAAGTGGATCTTGAATTATCAAGATTGCCTCCTAAATTAGAGTCTGTGCAACAAACAAGTTCATACTTGCCATAGCCAAAGCACTACTTCAAATCTTCAGTACCTTTCAAATACCTTAATATCTATTTACTGCATCCCAATGTTGTTTTTCAGGATTAGAAAGGAATCTTCTAACAGTACCAACAGCATCTGCAATATCTGGTCTAGTGCAAACTGTGAGCACGTGAGTTTTGCCCTATATATGAATTAATCCCATAAATTCGAACAAAATGATTTATTTTACTATTTGCAATTTTATGGATTTTTGTGGCATTCTGTGTTAATTGTTTGTATTTTGTCCGTGCATTTTTATTCACAAAGAAAAATACAAAAATATGCGTATTTGCATTTAGTATTTAATTTAACATTTTTAGGCCTAATTGATTAATTGAGTAGTTTGATAAAAGGGGAATATCACAAAAAATAGTGTAATTTGCGCTTTTAATTTTAAATTTTATTTTTGGTAGCTGGCCTTTTAATTGGTTCTTAATTAATTGAGTTGATTATCAGTTAAGATTAGTAAGTGCTTTTATTTTTATTTAATGAGTCTCTAGGAATTGATTTTGAAAAAAATAGAAAAGAGAAAAGGAAAAGGAATTTTGATAATTGGTCTTGAAATGAAATTTGAATTTGGGTCGTTCTTGGTTAAATCTCCTAGCCCAAAATGCCAAAACCCTGGCCCAAATCGCCATAACCCGCCCAGGTGCCCCATTTTGTAACGTAAACGAACGGGCAGCTAAATCCCTAAACTCCCAAGACCCAAACGATGGGCGTTATTGTTCTTCTTCTCCAACTCGCCCAAATCCGTCCCCAAAATTACCAAAGTCACGCGAGTGAATCCCAATCTCAAAACCACGCATTCCCCCTCCCTTCTTGTCACCATATTTGTAACGACCTCTGACAGATTCTCTCATCCACATTCCCTTCTCACGTGATAGAAGCCTCTAGAAGGCATATGCTGGATGAATGTAGAGCGGGGGATTGATTACGATTAATCCCAGCCCTTCATTCATCATGTGTTTGCCTGATAACTAGAGGAATTTTGGGATTTCAAGGGGATTGGCTAAAAAATTCAGAGAAAAAGTTGAAAAGTTTTCTGTGAACAAATGGTTTTTCGGAGTTGATTTTCTTTGACGAGGTCATTATAGCTTAAGTGAAACATTGATACAATTTCTTCTTCTTATTTTTCTGAATACGGATTTTAGTTCTAAGGAGATAAAATTGAAGTTCAAGCTGGGTTTTACTGTCTTCTTGCTGATTTGTTTCTAAACCTCATAAGATTTGGAGTCGAGAATTTGTATTGTCGGGTTTATAATCGTTATAGAAGAAGATTTGCAACTTCAGGTTCCAGTTTCCTTTCCTTATTTCTATGCAACTCTATTTTGTTTCAATGTTTTTTTGAGCTATGAAATTCAATCTAGGGTGGTTTGTTTGTGTTATGATGGAACTTCTTGCTGACTAAATCTATTCTCAATGGTGGTATGTGAATCAAAGTGTCATCGCTTTCAAATGAACAATGTGTTCAATTTCTTTTGGTGATCTTCTTTGCAATATGCTCTGGTGTCCGTGATGATTTAATTGAGCCATAAGGTTCACGGAGTTAATTAATAGTTCTGTAGTTGTTGTACTGGAAATGTGTGGTCAACCTAGATTGGTTTTCACTGTTAGTTGTGGTGTTCTGATAGAGGATTCAACACACAACTAGTCAATGGTTGTGCTAAGGCTGACCTTAAATCAATTGGTTCAGATGTCATAATAGCAGAGTTGCTGGAAGTCTACTATGTGCTGATCGTTAAACTGTAGCTTCATACTTCTTTCAGTCGACTGTATTTCAAATCTTATTTCAGTTTTTCATGGTTATTATGTTTGACGTGGTGCATTAGTCGAGCCAGTGCATATGTTGAAGGGTCATGTCTAATGTGAATCCTGCTATGTTGTTCTCTGAATCAGGATCTTTAGTTGACGTCTCTAATGACTTGATATTAGTATGCTCTTTTAAGAGTTTTGAAACGGAACCATTAGCCTAAAGGTTTAATAGACGGGAGGTATGTTGGATGCTTTGACTGGATGGACTGATGTTACTTGAATCAAACATTCTGAGTTAGTGTATGCCTAAAAGTTAGCATGTTTACTTGAGTCGACTTCTGAGTTAGCCGGGGATTACTCCACTGAAAACCTGCCATGTTTTGCACTTTTTGAGTGTTAACTTTGAGGGCTAATTTTGTTATACTAGGATTGTTTTGAGCCATGGGGTGTACTGTGTTGTCATTAATTCGTTGTTTCTGCATAGCTAGGCCTACCAGTTCTTCTTTACCTCTATTTAGTCCATTTTTACTTCAATTAGTACTCCCTCCATGCTCAATTACTCCCTGTTAAGGATGTGTTCAGTAATTAGTTGGACCATGTCATTCTAAATTGGTTCGATATATGTTGATATTTGAAGTGTTTGTGTGTCTTGTTCTTATGGTACTGTCGAGGTGAGGTCGTCTACTCATGAGAATGACTTGGTAGTTAGACAAAGATCAGACAATAGCTTGAAAAGAGATCAGGAGGATCAAAAGGCCATTGTTTGGTTGCTTCTTTAGTTAGCATCTTGTCTTGTTTCACCATAAGAGGATTCTGTGAATTCATTCGTGGTTATAACTTGTTTAGTTTGAAGATATTGAAGTTACTTGAAGCATGATTAGAATTAATATTGACGAAAAGGGCACTCAGAAATATACAATGGTTTTCTCTGAAGGTTTCTTTCAAAAAAATGATGATTTCTTAGTTTGATACACTGATTTTAGCAAAGAAAAGGAATTCTCTGAAGACCCAGAAGCTGATTTTAGTGTGTGTTCGTCTACTTCATGATTTCTGGATTTTTGTTTGATTTTGGGACTAAACTGAGGCTGTGTTACTGATTTTGCATTGTTGAACTCCTCTTTTCTTCACATTCTCCCTTTACTTGGCGGATGACACTTCTGTTTTGTGGAATGCAACTAGATACACATTAAGCTACATTGTATTCATCTTGGTTTTTGTGCGATTGTTGGAATGAATCAACTTTGAAATACGATTATTGAATTTGCCCAGATCTGATTCTGTGTGCGTGCATTTGAGAATGTTTTCTTAATTGGGCGAGTAAGGTCTAAAATGCTAAGTCATGGATCAGAAACGATTACTTCATCCTTTTGTTTAGTCTATCAATTCATTGAAAGTGCTGTTGAGGTAATTGTTTAAGTCTAATCATACGTGAGGTCGAACCTGATCTTGAAATGAAGCAAGCTTAGGAGAATGCACTGAAAGCAATTCGTTGAATAAATTCATGAATATCCGTAGTTTATTTTTGTTGAGTAAAGCACTTTTGGAATAATTGGAGGTGCGCCATGCCAATAAAAAATGACAATTGCGTGGCCCTCGCTTTATTTAATTTTGAATTGATCCTTAGATTTCGAGGCGTGCCATTTAGCAAATTACATGGCCCTCGCAAAGTGCAAACGCGTAGTTGCTTTAGGCACGTATTTTAATAATTATCTTCGTAAACTCGGGTGCGCATTTATGTGACCCAAATCCAGATCCCAACGAAGTTAAAATATGTCAAAGACCGCGAGTGCATTTGTGTGACGTGGTTCGAGACGTGTTTTAATGACGTTGCAATTCTCTTAAAAATGAATAAAAGTGGTTAAAGTTAAATTTTGCACATAGGTTCATAATTGTTTAAAATAAGCTAGTTTAAGACGAATATGACAGTTGAGCGACCGTGTTTGAACCACGGAACTCGGGAATGCCTAACACCTTCTCCCGGGTTAACAGAATTCCTTACTCGGATTTCTGGTTCGTAGACTGTTAAACAGAGTCAGTATTTTCCTCGATTCGGGATTCAACCGGTGACTTGGGACACCATAAATCTCCCAAGTGGCGACTCTGAATCTTTTAATAACAAATCCTGTTTTGATTGTCCTGTAATTGGAAAAACAACATTACGCCATTGCTGGTGTAGTAGTAAAAAGGAGGTGTGACAGCTCTGGCGACTCTGCTAGGGACATGAACCCAGAACTTTTGGTTCAGGGTTCAAGAATTCGAGCTTAGAATAATTGTTGTATTTGGCTTTGTTTATTATCTGATATTTTACATGTTGGGCTTAATGTGCAAAATGATGCTTTTACCGCTTTGATATTATTTGAACTGTACATATAAAGTGTTACGAAACCCTTCTCTTCTTATCTTCGGGGATGTGCTCGCTGGTCGAGACTCCCTATTCTATTAGTGTCATACCTTGAAATAAGAAAGAGGCTCGGACAAGTTACGAAGCCGGATGATCTTTCGGGTCCCCGATACGTAGCCCCCTCCTTGACTCGAGTTATCCGCTCGGATACATAGTCTAGAAAAAATACCCAGGTTTTGAACTTAGAATAGCTCAGCCTCATGCCAGATCCCTAGTAGGAACGTTTGTTTGCATCACGTGCATTTGACTTAGGGGACTCAACACAAGGGTTGGGTCCGTCTAGGACAGGTGACATGAAATGAAAACAGACCATCCTGATGCATCTTATGTACTGCTTGTGCATTTATTAGCTTTGGACTCGCATGCTGACCGGCTTTTTTATATCGGGAATTGTTGAAAAAGAAAAGAAGGAGAGAGAAACAGCGGTATGATGGTGAAAGAGAGATAATTACCTATTTTGAAAAAACCAATGTCCAAATAGTGTCGAAACTCTGCCGATTTTTGAGAAAAATAGAAAAAAAGAAAGGAAAATAAATGAGTCTTGTTTTCAAAAATAGATTGTTTTATTTGCCAACGGAAAAAGAAAAAAAGAGAGTCTTGTTTTCAAAAATACTTTGTCGTATTTTCCAATGGAAAAAGAAAAAAAAAGAGTCTTGTTTTCAAAAATAATTTCTTTTGTTGGCCCTAACTACGCCAGTTTGATTCTCACATGGTGTGGGATACGTAGGCAACCCTCATCGGGTCCAACTTCCTTTTTTGCAAAAATAGCCCGAAAAGAACAAACTTTTGTTTTTTTACTTGAAAATAATTATGGTGATGCCATTCTTGCCAAAAATAGCAGAATGTCCCTAAAAGGGCGCCGGAAGGCTGCTTTTGCGAGAACAGCCACCTTTTGTCATTTTTCAAGGTTTTGGCCGGTTAGCCAACACAACCTTAAAATCTTCGTCCCCGAGGTGCTGAAAGGCCGTATGCGCAAAACCGGGTCTTTGTTCTTAATTTGGAAAAAAGAAAAGTGTCAACTTTGTTTTTGAGTCACATGAGTCTTGATTTTTGCTTAATCACCTTAATAAATGTGCAGAATGAGCATGAGCCCAAGTGTGCCAATAACAGTTAGGAACAAGATCCCCTTTGGAGTCTATCAGTTTGTCTCGGAATCTGTATTTTCGTTTTATGTGGGTTTGTTGTTCTTCGAGTCTATAGTTCGTCTTTTATCGGAGTCTATTAGTTCTTGTTTGAGTCTGTTGGTTTTCGAATTTTTGTAATCAAAGTTTGTTTTGTTATGAAAATTTGATACATAGGCAATCTCTATAGTATTCGACCGTAACCAAAAAAAAGAGAGAAAAGGAAAGAAAAAGAGCGGAACAACAATGAAAGAAAAGAGAGAAAATAAAAAATCGAGAAAGGGAGAGAATAAGAACAAGAGAAAACCAATGCAAGAGTGAGAAGAAGAAAAAAAAGAATGTTTGCAATCGGGAATAGGAAAAGGCCGGGATGACGCATGCGACCGATCAAAAGCATAATAGGAACTGTTAACTGCCTAGGTGCATTCATTCCCCAAATGTGTAGGTACCAATATGTTAAATGCCCTAATGCTAACGTGATGGTTTCATTTTGTGATATCATTTCAGAAAGGTGGTTGGTTTGTGGTTTTTAAAGTAACTCTTCCCTACAACACAAAGGCAAAAGACAATGGCAGAGAATAACATAACTGAGTGGGTTGATACCAATGCCTGAAAGCAGCTGATTGAACAGAACAACGGGTTGGTAGAAGAGGTAAAGATGTTGAGACAACACTTGGCAGACATGTATCGGGCATGGATGACTTGGAAAGAACCACCCCCGCCACCACACAGCTTCCTAGATGCTGTCCTTACCCAAACTCCGGACACAACGCCAGGCGATCCTCCACACTCTCCATATTTACCCGCTTATCACAGCTTTCCCAGCCACCCTAGTAGCTCCATCACTCGTCGTCCAACTACCTTTTCCCAAAAATGCCCTCCGGTCATATCCACTGTTCTCGACAATGAACACCCACCCAAAGCTCATAACGCCCAATATTACCCCTCAGAGGTTGCTCAAAAGGTTACCAACTCGCACAAGCAAGGCCCACGGGATGAGCCTCATGTTGAAAATGGAGAATTCACAGAAAGAGAACAGTTATATGGGGTACACAAGAAGCTGAAAAGCATAGAACAGTCCTTAAAGGACAAGCAAGGAATGAGGGATCATGGTAGCGTGGATTATAAAGAACCGTCTGTGTCACCTGACATTCGCCTACCCATGGGGTTAAAAGTACCAAAATTCAGTTTGTATGATGGGTTTGGGGATCCGGTAGCCCACCTGAAGGTTTATTGCAATGAAGTGAGAAGTGTGGGAGTGGGGCAACTTTGGACTTACACGGTCGTCAAAATGTTGATAAGTGGCCTACATTGGGTGACATGGCTCAAGACTTTGTCCGATACTTTCAATGCAAATCAAGTGTTACCCCAGATTGCTCATCGTTATCTAAGATGGAAAAGAAGCCGGAGGAAAGCTTTAGGGAGTTTGGGCTCAGATGGAGGAAGCAAGCTGCTCGAGTCAGTACCCCGATTGGTGAAGAACAAATGGTTGAGCTTTTCCTACAGGCCCAGGGTCCCACCTAATCCAATCATTTGATCCCGGCTGTGGGTAGACCTTTCGATGAGGTGTTAAGAATGTGGGAGGTAGTAGAAGAGGGAATCAAGTCAGGCAAGATCATGAGTTGGTCGAAAGACATTCTGAATAACCCAGCAAGCTTGGGTGGGGGAGGGGGAAGCAGAAAAGATGATCCGATGAGTTTTCCTTATCAACACTCCCAGCCCCGATACCGTCCCGTGGATATCCTTGTAAATGAGGTAACCCTTCCCAATGCTACTTCTCTCCAAAGAACTCCCAGAGTCATACACCACTTTTCCGGTTCCCAGCTCCACAAAATGCTTATCTACCCCCACGAGCCTGCCAAAAACCCCCTGGATCATGTTTCCGACCCAATAAAGCATGTAGGGATGAGAGGTTGCAGAAGAAGAAAGCCTACACTCCATTGGAAGGGTCATACGCCAATCTGTTCCAGAGGTTAAGGAATTCGGACATGTTGAAGCCTATCTAGATAAAAATATCAAACCCTCTTCCAAGGAAGTTTGACTTTTTCCAAAGGTGCGCATATTTCTTAAATGCTCCGGGACATGACATATAGAAGTGTTGGAATCCAAAGAATGCAATTCAGAAGCTTATTAATGTAGGCGTCATTGTCGCACAAAGTCCAGATGCAGCAGGCACCAGCCAAAGTCCGTCACTTGTGCATAATGAGACGCACGATATGGGTATGAATTATTTTGAAAAGGAATGTGAGAATTCTTCTGGGAGCCTCTGAATTCCAAGGGCTACCAATCTTTCGGCACTATCAGAGGTTGATCTTAAGAACAAGCCAGCAAAAAGAGCCCAAAAGCAACTTGATAAGAACAATGTGATGAAGAATTGTGAAGTTCCTGGTATTGTTGATGCAGAATTCAGTGACTAAGATACCGTGCTTGGTAATTGGAAAGACACTCCATTCCTTGGTCAGTGGGAATGGAGCTTTGGTGGCTTAGTTTGTTGTCTTTTCTGTTGTCCAGGTTATTGCAGGGTTGTAATCGTGATATTGACTTGTGACTCAAACCCTTTTATCTTTTTATTTTTTCTAGTTTCTTTGGTCGTTGTATCTCATGTATTGTTGTCTAGGTTAGTTCTAATGGTTGTACCCCAGTTTATTGCGCTTGTTTTATTGTCCAAACTCTTTCCCGTCAGTCTAATGCAATTCTCTGTTTTCTGTTATTTCTAGTCATTCCTGTTTAATTTTCTTCTCCTCTTATAGTTCTTTTCGTATTGGTTCTAGTGACATGACATGCATGCATAATTCTCAGCCTGAGCTCAAAAGTAGTTTAGTCATGAAACATGGAAACAACTTTGAAGATGACAGGGGCACTTGGGGGAAATAAGAACAGATCTGAACACATTGAGATCATTTGAAGAACGAACCATGTGAAACTGAGGCAGATAGAACATGAAGAAACCGTAAACGCAAGTTGGCCAAATTAACAGGGGTCGTTCGTCGTAATGAGAGTGAGAGTGTTGTCCAATAGCGCTTTTAAGTTGACAAATGAAAAAGGCGAATGTGTGGATATGGTTATCAAGTCTGGCACAATCAGAAGATGTTGTGAATGTTTGTTTAATTGTGTTGTTTGTACTTGGCATGTTTTGAAGATTGGATATGAAGAAGGCATTTTGTTATGATACCTAAACACCTTACCCTTCGTTGCCTCTTTTGAGCCTTACTCGGTTTCATTCATACCCCTCTTTCGGAATCAGCAGCAAAGATCAGAAACACAAGCATGGAAGATAAGTAAAGGAAAAAAAGAAGAAAAAGAAAAGAGAAGAAACAGAAAAAGAAAAACAACAAAACAACAAAGGAGAAAAGGAAGAAAGAAAAGAAAAGAAGAGAAAGAGGAAGAAAGAGAAAAGAAAAATCACAACAACAAAGCAGTTCATATGACATGAACTACGTTCGACCTGATTCCTTTTTAGGATACGTAGGCTGCCTCGCGGTTCGGTCCCACCAAAATAAAAATCCAAAAGTCCCCAAGAAAGAAACTGGGGCAGAAGTTGTGGTTGTGGTGAGAAATATTATTCCGAAAATTGTAATTTTAAACCCATGTTGAATTGTTTTGAGACTTCGATACCCTTTCTTTCTAACCCTATCCAAAAGCCCACATTACGGTCCAAAGAAAGACCTTCCGATCAGTCTTCGAGAGATGCCAAGTCAAGCGAGTAGAGGTGAATCATATCAGGGGCAACACTCCGGTCCAAACAAGGGAAATGAAGAATGAGAGAGTCTTGTTGATGAGAACCCTCACAGGTACCACAAAGCGATGAAAGCTGAGAGAAATAAAAAATGAGAGTCTTATTGGTGAAAACCTTTACGGGAACCATAAGGCGACAGTGAGATGAGAGAAAGACCAAAATGAGAGAGGCTTGATGGTAAAAACCCTTCGGGCACTACAAGTCGAATAAGGATTGTGATTCAAATTGGATAGGCAGAACATCGAAGCCCAGATTCACGGCAAAAAGGTGCGACAACAGCTGAACATCAGATTTGCATGACCTAATATCTACAATTGTATGTCATGGTCATTAGAGTTGGTATCCACATCTGATAGGTTTCTACTTCGTAGTTTTCTTATTAGGAATCATCTCTTTCCTTTGTAATTTACTCGGTTAATTTTGTTTTGCTTACTTCCTCCTCTTGAGTCTGTTTGGTCATAACAAGTGAGAAATGACTTCAAAATCTTCCACCAAGATTTCCAATTGAACAAAATGGGATCTGGTGAACACATCAAAGTGTCAAGTCAGGAACGAACATCAGGCACACCGAGTTGGCAAAAATCAACATGCTTTGGGATCCTTGTGAAATACAAAGGCTTGGTATATGTCAATTCATGAACGATGCAACAAATGAAGGTTTAGGGAGAACAGATCAAAGGTATTTTCAGCGGCAAGATTGACAAAAATGGGTAACCAGTGACAAGCGGGGTCTTCCAAGCAGAAATCAAAGTTATCATGGAAAATGAAGGAGCAACAGACATCAAGGTCAGGGGGCTAGGGTTTTAATTTTTTTTTTTTAAAAACAAGATATACACGGAGTGGGGACAATGGACATGTTTTGGGATTCATGTGAGAGACAAAGGTTGGGGAGACGCCGGTTCATGCAATGCAACAAATAGAGGATATTGGGTATGAACAGAGAAAATGTATTTTATGTGATAAGGACGACAGAAAAGGGTTTAGTCCGTAAATAAGCAAGGTCTTCAAGTGAAATCAGTCGTCGTGGGAAGTGAAGGAGCAATATCCCTCAAAGTTCAAGGCCACAAACCAACCACCACATTTTAAACTGATAAGATTTTTCTTTGATTGAAATAGGGGAAGAAAATTTCGTTTGTTTTGGAGGAACCCTCAGTAGGAGAAAGAGAAAGCACCAAAACAAGTTTGATCATAAACTTTCAGGACCATCCTGGAAAATGGGACTTAGTTTAAATTTTAAAACAATCATGAGTAGCATAATTTAGCATAAATGTATCCCAGAGGAATATAAGTTGGTTTCAAAGTTTGCGTGTTTAAGATATATTAAATTAAGAGTTGTCAGGACCTCCCTGGATAGTAGGATTTAGCTTTCAAATTCTTAATAGTAGTTGGCAGAATGGTTCATGTTTAACACTCACCCATGTGCCCAGCTACCAAACTGGGGCAAAAAATTTTCCTTGTTTTTGTCTATTTTGTTGAAGTCAAGAGCACGCCTGGATAGCAGAGGAATACATTTCAAGTTTTGAAGTCAGGAGCCCGCCTGTATAGTAGAGGAATACATTTCAAGTTTTGAAGTCATGAGCCCGCCAGTATAGCAGAGGAATACATTAAAGTTTTGAAGTCAGGAGCCCGCCTATATAGTAGAGGAATACATTTCAAGTTTTGATGTCTGGAGCCCGCCTGTATAGCAGAGGTATACATTCAAGTTTTGAAGTCAGGAGACCGCCTGTATAGCAGAGGAATACATTTCATGTTTTGATGTCTGGAGCCCGCCTGTATAGCAGAGGTATACATTCAAGTTTTGAAGTCAGGAGCCCACCTGTATAGCAGAGGAATACATTTCAAGTTTTGAAGTCTGGAGCCCGCCTGTATAGCAGAGGAATACATTTAAGTTTTGAAGTCAGGAGCCCGCATGTATAGTAGAGGAATACATTTCAAGTTTGAAGTCAGGAGCCCGCCTGTATAGCAGAGGAATACATTTCAAGTTTGAAGTCAGGAGCCCGCCTGTATAGCAGAGGAATACATTCAAGTTTTGAAGTCAGGAGCTCGCTTGCATAGCTGAGGAATACATTCAAGTTTTGAAGTCAGGAGCCCGCCTATATAGTAGAGGAATACATTTCAAGTTTTCAAGTCAGGAGCCCGCCTGTATAGCAGAGAAATACATTCATGTTTTTAATAACATATCAAGTTCAGCAGTTAGGCATCCACCTGAATAAGGGGAAAACAACTCAGTTTAGAATTCAAAGCGGCAACAATGGATTTCACCAAGACAATATAAGACAACAAGACAACAAGAAATACAAGAGCAAGTTTGTAGAGCTAGATAGGATTTCTGTAATTCATAGATCATAGCTTAATTTAGATTCTTTTATTTTGGCATGGTGTAATAAGAGGGTTCAGTAACCTGTAGTAACAGCAGCAGCAATAGTGAAATCACAGCATCATGGTAGTCCCAGCGACCAAATATTCTCGAACTACACTTACCCAATTCTTTTGTAGCCAAGGATATGTAGGCAACCTCAGAAGCAGGGTGCAGTCAAATTTTCAAAAAATGCTTCCGATAGAGTATTCGAATGCGCAAACATCGCTCGTATCCGCTCACTTATCTTTGCACGAAAACTCTTCGTGTTTCCGAGAAAAGGGGGCAACTGTGAGCACGTGATTTTTGCCCAATATATGAATTACTTCCACAAATTCGAACAAAATGATTTCTTTTATTATTTGCAATTTAATGGATTTTTGTGGCATTCTGTGTTAATTGTTTGTATTTTGTCCATGCATTTTTATTCATATAAAAAATACAAAAATATGCGCATTTGCATTTAGGATTTAGTTTAACATTTTTAGGATTAATTGATTAATTGGGTTGTTTTATAAAAGGGGAAAATCACAAAAAATAGTGTAATTTGCACTTTTATTTTTAACCTTTATTTTAAGTAGCTAGCCTTTTAATTGGTTCTTAATTAATTGAGTTGATTATCAGTTAAGATTAGTTAGTGCTTTTAGTTTTATTTAATGAGTCTCTAGGAATTGATTTTGAAAAAAACTAGAAAAGAGAAAAGGAAAAGGAATTTTGATAATTGGTCTTGAAATAAAATTGGAATTTGGGCCGTTTTTGGTTAAATCTCCCAGCCCAAAACGCCCAAACCCTGGCCCAAATCGCCATAACCCGCCCAGGCACCCCATTTTGTAATGTAAACGAACGGGCAGCTAAATCCCTAATCTCCCAAGACCCAAACGATTGGCGTTACTGTTCTTCTTCACCAACACGCCCAAATCCGTCACTAAAATTGCCAAAGTCACGCGAGTGAATCCCAATCTCAAAATCACGTGTTCCCCCTCCCTCCTTGTCACCATATTTGTAACGACCTCTGACAGATTCTATCATCCCCATTACCTCTGATAGATTTCGATTAATTCCAGCCCTTTATTCATCAAGTGTTTGCCTGATAACTAGAGGAATTTTGGGATTTCAAGGGGGTCGGCTAAAAATTTCAGAGAAAAAGTTGAAAATTTTTCTGTGAACAAATGGTTTTTCGGAGTTGGTTTTCTTTGACGAGGTCATTAAAGCTTAAGAGAAACATAGATACAATTTCTTCTTCTTATTTTATGAATATGGATTTGAGTTCTAAGGAGATAAAATTGAAGTTCAAGCTTGGTTTTATTGTCGTCTCGCTGATTTGTTGCTGAACTTCGTAGGGTTTGGAGTCGAGAATTTGTATTGTCGGGTTTATAATCATTATAGAAGAAGATTTGCAACTTCAGGTTCCAATTTCCTCTCCTTATTTCTATGCGACTCTATTTTGTTTCAACGTTTTTTGAGCTATGAAATTCAACATAGGGTGGTTTGTTTGTGTTATGATCGAAATTCTTGCTGACTAATACTGTTCTCAATGGTGGTATGTGTTTGAGTATTTTTCAGTTAGTAGAAATAGATTTGAATAGTCATCTTCCATTTCTTACATGTCTTGACGGTTATTCAGTCTCGAAGTATATTATGAATCAAAGTGTCATCGCTTTCAAATGAACAATGTGTTCAGTTTCTTTTGGTGATCTTTTTTGCAATATGCTCTGGTGTTCGTGATGATTTAATTGAGCCATAAGGTTCAGAGAGTTAACTAATAGTTCTGTAGTAGTTGTACTTGAAGTGTGTGGTCGACCTAGATTGGTTTTCACTGTTAGATGTGGTGTTCTGATAGAGGATTCAGTACACAACTAGTCAATGGTTATGCTAAGGCTGACCTCAAATCAATTGGTTCAAATGTCTTAAAAGCAGAGTTGCTAGAAGTCTACTATGTGATGGTCATTAAATTGTAGCTTCATACTTGTTTCAGTCGACTGTATTTCAAATCTTATTTCAGTTTTTCTCAGTTATTATGTTTGACGTGGTGCATTAGTCGAGCCAGTGCATAAGTTGAAGGTCGTGTCTAATGTGAATCCTGCTATGTTGTTCTCTGAATCGGGATCATTGGTTGACGTCTCTAATGACTTGATGCTAGTATGCTCTTTTAAAACTTTTAAAATTGAACCATTAGCCTAAAGGTTTAATAGACGTGAGGTATGCTGGATGCTTTGACTTGATGGACTAATGTTACTTGAATCAAACATTCTGAGTTAGTGTATAAGCCTAAAAGTTAGCATATTTACTTGAGTCGACTTCTGAGTTAGCCGGGGATTACTCTGCTGAACACCTGCCCTGTTTTGCACTATTTGAGTGTTAACTTTGAGGGCTAATTCTGTTAAACTAGGATTGTTTTGATCCATGGGGTGTACTGTGTTGTCATTAATTGTTGTTTCTTTATAGCTAAGCCTACCAGTTCTTATTCACCTCTATTTAGTCCATTTTTACTTCAATTAGTACTCCCTCCATGCTCAATTACTCCTTGTTAAGGATGTGTTCAGTAATTAGTTGGTCCATGTCATTCTAAATTGGTTCGATGTATGTTGATATTTGAAGTGTTTGTGTGTCTTGTTCTTATGGTGCTATCGAGGTGAGGTCGTCTACTCATGAGAATGACTTGATAGTTAGACAAAGATCAGACAATAGCTTGAAAAGGGATCGAGAAGATCAAAAGGCCATTGTTTGGTTGCTTCTTTAGTTAGCATCTTGTGTTGTTTCACCTTAAGAGGATTCTGTGAATTCATACGTGGTTATAACTTGTTTAGTTTGAAGATACTGAAGTAACTTGAAGCATGATTAGAATTAATATTGACGAAAAAGGGCACTCAAAAATATACATTGGTTTTCTCTGAACGTTTCTTTCAAAAAAAAAATGATGATTTCTTAGTTTGATTCACTGATTTTAGCAATGAAAAGGAATTCTCTGAAGACCCAGAAGCTGATTTTAGTGTGTGTTCGTCTTCTTCATGATTTCTGGATTTTCGTTTGATTCTGGGACTTAACTAAAGCTGTGTTACTGATTTTGCATTGCTGAACTCCTCTCATCTTCACATTCTCCCTTTACTTGGCTGATGACGCTTCTGTTTTGTGGATTGCAACTAGATACACATTAAGCTACATTGTGTTCATGTTGGTTTTTGTGCGATTGTTGGATGAATCAACTTTGAAATATGAATATTGAGTTTGCCCAGATCTAATTTTGTGTGCGTGCATTTGTTCTTATTTGGGCGAGTAAGGTCTAAAATTCTAAGTCATGGATCACAAACGATTCCTTCGTCCTTTAGTTTAGTCTATCAATTCATTGAAAGGGCTGTTGAGGTAATTGTTCAAGTTTAATCATACGTGAGGTCGAACCTGATCTTGAAATGAATCAAGCTTAGGAGAATGCACTGAAAGCAATTCGTTGAATAAATTCATGAATATCCGTAGTTTATTTTTGTTGAGTAAAGCCCTTTTGGAATAATTGGAGGTGCGCCATACCAAACAAAAAATGACAGTTGCATGGCCCTCACTTTATTTAATTTTGAATTGATCCTTAGATTCTGAGACGTTCCATTTAGCAAATTCCATGGCCCTCGCAAAGTGCAAATGTGTAGTTGCTTTAGGCACGTATTCTAATAATTACCATCTTAAACTAGGGTGCGCATTTATGTGACCCAAAACAAAATCCCAACGAAGTTAAAATATGTCAAAGACTGCGGGTGCATTTATGTGACGTGGTCCGAGAAGTGTTTTAATGACGTTGCAATTGTCTTAAAAAATGAATAAAAGTGGTTAAAGTTAAAATTTGCACATAGGTTCATAATTGTTTAAAATCAGATAATTTAAGCCGAACATGATAGGTGCTAGAACCACGGAACTCGGGAATGCCTAACACCTTCATATTGCGTATTGGTTTATAATTTTTTAAAATTTCCACATAGGATCTAGAACCACGGAACTCGGGAATGCCTAACACCTTCTCCCGGGTTAACAGAATTCCTTACTTGGATTTCTGGTTCACGGACTGTTAAATAGAGTCAATATTTTCCTCGATTCGGGATTCAACCGGTGACTTGGGACACCATAAATCTCCCAAGTAGCGACTCTGAATCTTTTAATAACAAATTCCATTTTGTTTTTCCTTTAATTAGAAAGACTCCTTTATACCCTTCCGGGGGTGTAGGAAAAAGGAGGTGTGACACAAACCATAGCATACATCAAGATACCAACGACAGAAGAGTAAGGAATACGAGACATCTCCTTTTTCTCTTCATCAATAGATGGACTCTGACTAATACCCAATTTTAAGTGTTTAGCAAGAGGAGTACTAACCACTTTTGCATCTATCATATTGAACCTCTTGAATACCTTCTCAATATATTGCTTTTGGGACATAAATAACTCCTTTCTTTTTTTGTGTCGGTGGATTTGAATGCCCAAGATTTTCTTTGATGGCCCCAAGTCCTTCATCGCAAATGATTTGCTCAACTGCTTCTTAAGGACTACAATTCTATTTATTCTTTCCAACAATAAGCATGTCATCCACATAAAGAAATAAAATAATAAAATCATCATCAGAGAACTTCTGGAAGAATGCACAGTGGTCTGAAGAAGTTTTCATGTACCCTTGTTCTTCTATGACAGATTCAAACTTCAAATACCATTGCCTTGGAGCCTGTTTCAATCCATATAGGCTCTTTTTCAATTTATAGACATAATTTTCTTTTCCCTTAGTTACAAAACCCTCAAGTTTCTCCATATAAATCTCTTCATCTAAATCACCATGAAGAAAAACAGTCTTGATATCCATTTGTTCAACCTGTAAATCTAGACTTGCAGCTAAGCCTACAACCACACGAATAGAACACATCTTCACAACAGGGGAGAAAATTTCATCAAAGTCAACTCCCTTCTTTTGGCCAAAACCTTTAACAACTAACGTTACCTTGTATCTAGGCATAGAGGTATAGTTATCTTGCTTTATTCTGAATATCCATTTGTTAGATAAAGCTCTCTTACCTTTTGGCAATTTCACTAACTCATATGTTCCATTCTCATGGAGTGACTTCATCTCATTTTCCATCGCTTCGATCCAATGATCTTTGTGATTATCTTGCATGGCTTCATCATAATTCTCAGGTTCTCCCATGTTAGTCAAAAGTACATATTGACTAGGAGGATAGCGTATGGATTTTTTCTTCTCCCTTGTAGATCTTGTAAGAGAGATTTCAGGAGCATTCGAAGTAGTTACCTGTGCAGGAATTGGTTGCTGATCAACCACAACTTCACCAACTGGAGCATCCATAACATCTATACCATGATGATCATTTTGATCTTGATCACTATCTCCATCATTGTCTTGGGTTCCTTCATGTGTAATATGTGCCATAGCAATTGAAACTGGATCAATATCAACTAAGCTCTCATTACTCTGAGAATCTATCTTCTCATATTTGTCGATATCTTCAATAGTTTGGTGTTCAAAAAATATTGCATCACAACTTCTAATAAGTTTATTGTCAACTGGATCATAAAAACGATACCCAAACTCATCTTGACCATAACCGATAAAGATGCACTGCTTAGTTTTGACATCCAGTTTCGATCTCTCATCTTTAGGAATATGCACACAAGCTTTACACCCAAAAACTCTCAGGTGATCATAAGAAATATCTTTGGTAAACGAAACTCTTTCTGGGACATCACCAACCAAAGAAACAGCAGAAGACAAATTGATAACATAGGCAACAGTATTAAGTGCTTCTGCCCAAAATGCATTTGGAAGTTTAGCCTCTGAAAGTAAGCATCTAACTCTCTCAACTAGAGTTCTATTCATCCTCTCTGCCAAACCGTTCATTTGAGGCGTCTTGGGCAGAGTTTCTGATGACGAATTCCTTGTTCCTTTAAATAGTTATCAAAGGGACTACAATATTCACCACTATTGTCAGTGTGAATACGTTTCAATTTCTTCCTCGTCTGTCTCTCAGCTAAGGCCTGAAATTTCATAAACACGCCAAGTGCTTGATCTTTATATTTCAGAGGATACACCCAGAGTTTACAAGAATGATCATCAATGAAGGTCACAAAGTAAAGCGCACCACCTTTTGACTTTACTTTAAAAGGACCACACAAATCAGAGTGTACTACGTCCAATAAATCGGGCTTTCTTGAGGGAGGATGACTATGAAAGGAAACCCTTTTCTGTTTGCCAGCTAAATAATGGATACACCTTTTCAGCTTTTCTTGTTTCAATCCAGAAAGCAAATTTTTCTTAGCCAAACACGTAATCCTCCTATCGCTCATATGACTCAATCTTCTATGATACAATTCTAATAAAGTATCACCTTCCACCATATTTATTGTGTCATTAAGAATAAAGCCCTGTGTCACATATAAATAACCAGACTTGACTCCACGAGCCACTACTAACGAGCCCTTAGTGGGCTTCCATTGGCCATTAAAGAAGGCATTATGGTAACCTTCATCATCTAATCTTCCTCCGGAGATCAAATTGAAAGGAACGTATGGAGCATGCTTGACATCTTGACGAACTAACGTTAAACCATTATTAGTTTTCAAACAAATTGTGCCAACACCAAACACCTTAACTTCACTAGCACTGCCCATCTTCAACGCTCCAGAATCAACAGCAGTATAAGATGAGAAAAAATCTTTTCTTGGTGTGACATGTGAGGTAGCTCCAGAATCTACTATCCAGCTAGTCTCATGGGATACCAAATTGATGACGTTTTCATAATAAGCAAAAAGAAGGTCATCTCAAACAATAGCAGCAACATTGTTCTCGTTATTTTCAACTTTCTTTCCTTCTCTAGTGTCTTGATTCAACTTGCGGCAAAACCTTTTGATGTGTCCTTTCTTGCCACAGTGGTTGCATGAATTATTATAGTATTTGGACCTTGACTTACTTCTACTTTTACCTCGATTCCTTGAGCCTCTTGTTTTATCTCTCCCCCCATCTTCTGTAACCAAGATATCTATTTGTAAGGACGAACCCTGAGATTTTTTCCTTACTTCCTCATTCAACACACCACTCTTGGCGTATTCTATGGTCACCTTACCTCCAGGAGCTAATTTTTCAAAGAAACATTAAGAGTTTCCCAAGAGTGTGGCAGAGTATTAAGAAGCGAAAGTCCTTGATTCTCATCATCAAAATTAACTCCCATTCCAGATAGCTGATCAAGGAAGCCCTTAAAATCATTTATGTGATCAAGGATAGGGCTACCTTCCTTGTACATAAAGGTCATCCATTGGTTTAGCAGAAACAATTTGTTGTTCCCGATTTTTGAAGCATAAAGAGTCTCTAGCCTTTCCCACAATGATCTCGCATGTATCTCGTTCATAATATGGTTTCGAACATTATCTTCAACCCATTGCCGTATATATCCACATACTTGTTGGTGCTCGAAATCCCAATCTTCATCGGATATACTCTCGGGTTTATGAGCTGAAAAACCGGGTAAATGCATCTTCTTCACGAACAATAAGTCTTTCATCTTGCTTCTCCAAACATTATAATTTCTCCCATTTAAACATAGCATCTTGCTCATATTCACCTCCATTATGTAACAACCTAGATAAATTACCAAGGCTCTAATACCACTGTTATGTCGATGAAGAGGCAAACCCAAAAATAACGAAGATAAAGAATACCAAATTTTCACGTGGAAAACACTTCAAATCGAACGTAAAATCCTCGGGATCACAAAGATCCAAAAAACTACACTATAACAATAAGAGGGTTACAAAAATTCTCCAAATTGTCTACACAACATGTGCCAAACACAGAGCAACAATAGTAACAAGAACAACAACTAATCAATTGAAGAAAGAGGAGAATCCACAAAAATAAAGCTATTGTTAGAGGCTCAAAATCAGATGCTACGAGCCTTCAAATCTGATCTCCACCTTTCACATTCAAGACCAAGATGTTGTGAACACTCAGTCAAAACAAATATTTTTCTTCTCTCTTCTCTCTTGACGAAAGCTCTCTCAAAAACCAATGTTATGTGCTTATGTCTTCCAAAGACTTGTATCAATGAGCATAGAATAATTTTCCAAGGTTGTCCTATTTATAGATCATGAGTGGTGCTTTCCCTAAAAGCCAAAACCCACTCAAAATAGGAATCAACCAAATCAAATTCCAAATAGGATTGAAAACCAAAAGAGAATATGATTAGGCCATTGGGCCTTTGGCTGGACAACATAGGCATGAGCCCAACAGTATTATACTATGTGCTTTACTATTTGAACCTTCAAATTAGAAAAGTAAAAAAAAAAAAGGAAAAAAAACAAAAAAAAAAACTATATCATTCTTATCCCCAATTTGGAGATCAAGGCTTCTTTGTATAAGGACTATCTTTAATTTTCTATATTAATCGTTTGGGTACATTGAATTTTTTGACTTCTTCTAATTAGTGGTAGGATCAAACAATTTAAATACGTTTTTCTCCCAAATATCAGCTAGTCCTTCACATGCTCCATTTGAAAAATTTGAATAATCGCACTATTATAATGTTGTTTCACAATATTTATGATATTTCCTATTAAGAGGTATATAATATAGATAGCATACCCGAATGCAAGAGTTAACAAGTGATTTTACAATTCGAACTTGTGGCCTACGTCCTGGGAAAATAACTTTATTATTACTCCGAGCTTCCGTTCGATATTTCTTCCAAAAAACAATTATCTACAGTGCTTATATTCATGTTAATGTCTTAATAAGTAAACTTTCTTGATATGAACCTTTATAATCCCAAAGAATGATTTTCTGTTTCCTAATTCACCTTATGAGGGAGGGACTTGGACAATGAAGGAATGTTATAGATGGTTGATCACGATTCCACGTGTATTTATTAGTTTTTTCAGACCTAATAAAATATATATAATCAATTATTTGATTGGAACATAGTTACTATATAGAATTAACTTGACATCACTGTAGGATTCCATCACCGTGTGGGCAATTATAGATATAACATACCTTGTATAATGAACTAGTTAAATTTATGTGTTAATTTGAACATGCCTAAAGTTTAAAATTATGAGTTGAAAGTCGATTTAATTAACAAGGCAAGGTGTTAAACAGAAGAAGGAACCAGCAAGAGAATTCCTAGTTCAATTTATTACTTGTTATACCATTCGCTTTTATTACTTTATTATATTACTGCTGTTATTATTTGTTGCTTTATTTTTAACGTTCTTTAAGCCAAGGGTCTATCGAAAACAGTCTATGTCTTTATGTTCAACCAAAAAATAGGGATTTCGGTCAAAACTTTATTTTAGAAGAACTCGGATTACGGATAATAAAATATATAATGAATAAAAGAAATTGACTTTAATAAGCAGAAGAAAGCAAAATAGATCAGTATAATGCAATAGTATTTCGTGTCCTTACAAATCTTCAATCTTCCTCTTTTATAGCTATCTCGAAGTAATACGTTTTTCCCTTATCATAATAGAGTCTTTATGGCAATTAATGACATTAATGTAATGTTATAATTGATAACCATAACCGATTCATTACAAACTCCATAACGCTTTTTTGTAATTAATACCTAATAATTACCAATAATACATATTTGTACCTCTTTTGCTATTTAAGTTCATTCTTCTGATATAACTGTCGAATATCAATAGGTACGAGCATTTATCCTTTCCAACTTCCTTGGACCTCTGCCCGTTTCTGTTGAAGCTCGTGCCTCTTTACTTTAATTAGTCACTTTTTTTTACCAGTCCACGTGTCATGATACATCACTTCGTATTTAATTCTATACATGACCTCAATTTTTCCCAATATAGATAGTCTCCCCACTTGCCATTTATTCTTCAATAGAATATTTGGGAAGTGGATCTCATTAAAGAGGGAATATTTTCCACCATTAATTCTTCTCTGGAACTGATGCTTCATATGTAATTTTCACTTAATGTTCGTGACATATGGCATCCACCGGTTAGTTCTGCAACTTTTCAGCACTTTTAGGGCTTTTTAACGGCTTCATTAATTACGAAACAACTGCTTCCATCATGACGTTTATATCATTGCGTCTTTTCCTTTGACGGTTACTTCTGAGTATAAATATAAGTTTTCATCTTTGTCTTTCTCATAAAATGTTCAGAATATTCAACTCTAGTATTCTTCTTCCTCGTACTACTATGTCGTCTTCTAACCCTAACCCTCGGAGAGTCTCTATTGTTGACAATCTTTCTCTTGCCCCTATTAGAAGTAGGAGAGGAGGAAGACTTCGTAGTTTAGGTTCTTCATCTTCTCGAGGTCGTTCTCTTCCTTCTACGAATTCAACTCCACCCTCTAGAACCAGAGGTTCTCTTTCCCAATGGTCTTCATCTAGAAATAAAAGAACCCAATGAACCTCTTCATGAAGCTTTAGTTGATGAAATTATTCCTGCTGAACTATCCTTTTACAATAATAGAGAGTCCATCAGAAACCAAGTTTCATCTATGTCTTCATTAGATCGTGCTGACATTTACCCAAGTCAGATCACTGAAGGTTATATTTCTGTAGTTCGTATAGATTGCCATTGGAGTCATGATTTTCCCATTACAATTCCTAATGTAAATAAAAGAATCACTTCTTACTTGACTGGTTTTCTTTCGTATATACATACCCTTTTATATTGAATTTCAAGCCCCTATTGACCCGGTTATTATCGAATTCTGTCATTTTTTTTATGTTTGCTTAGGAAAAATTGGCCCCATCGTGCGGACGGTTGTTGTTTTTTTGAGGTATTTTGCCAACATGGATGGCTTGCCTTTTACTTTCTTCCATTTAATCCACCTTTATTCTCCCAAACTTTTCCGTCATGGAATTTTTACTTTAGTAGCGAGAAGCAAGAGAGTTCTGGTCAACCCAGAAGACGATAAAGACCGTGGCTAGTATGCCAGCTTTGTTGCTGCCCCCACCGTTCGTTTAGTGGGTGAAGAGAATGTTTCGTTTCCTGAGAAGTAGAATTTTGCACGTAAGTTTTCTTTTCATAACTTTTCTATGCCTTTTTTTTTATTTTGATGGTTGTCATTTTAACTTCTTCTACTTTTTCAGCAACCATGGGAACTGTTGATGAGATTCTCAATTTTTGTGGTTGGGTAGGAAAGTTGTTAAGTGTTGCCCCGATGGAAAGTAGATCTAGGGAAAACCTTTCTCATTGGTTTGGTTGGAAAGTTAAAACTAACGGTAAGTACTTTTTCCTTTATATCCTTCGCATTTGCATTCACTTCTTTCCTTAAAACTTACTTTGATACTTTTTTATCAAGATTTCCTATTAGAGGCCTAAGTGTTGAGGCCGTCGTGGCTTCCAGAGTTTCTTTGGAAAGAGCCCAAGAGATAATTTTGGGTTCTTCATCGAGAAGGAAGGCTTTTGCTGATCAGAATTCTGAAGAAAAAAAAGAACAAGATGGGGGTTGTTTGATAAAAAAGGCCACGAGCTAAAAGACACATTATTTTAGATGATAAAGCATCTCCTCCTCGTTCTATTCCATTAACCAAGCCTATTGAAACCACCTTGGTGATTTTCGATGATGACACTCCCGCGACTGCTCGTGATTCTATTGATCAGCTTTTTTCTCGTGGGTTTGATAGTGAAAGTTTAGGTCTGGTTTCTGATGAAGTGCCCCTTGCCCCATTTCCCATGCCTGCTCCTATGACATCTCCTTTACCAGTTGTGACTGCTGCTGTTGCTGCTCCCCCCCAGTCTGTTTTGACTTCTTCCACAGTTCTTCCTACAGCTATCCATCATACTGAGGTTGGTTCCTCAAGTGGAAGTGAAGCTATGACACAAGTTATCATCGAGGTTCCTACCGATGGTAACCTTTTGAGGAAATTAGGTCGAGCTGATGTATGGTTGAAGCCTTTGATTGGTCCAGTTGAGAAATCAAATCTTGAGAGTCACTATTCTTTAACTTGGATGAATGACATATTCCAATCATCATTAAAGGTATCTCTTTTAACACTTTACCTCACTCTTCTTCTAATTAAGGTTCTTACGCCCCTTTTTTAGATCAATCTAGTTGGCACGGATTTGATTAAGAGAGTTTCCCATACGGAGTAACTAATGCATGATTATCAAGTTGAAGTAGATAACTAGAGAGAACAGTATGAAAGCCTTCAAATTGACATGGAAGTTTTAGAAGAGAGCAAGTGTACCTTGGAGCAGCAATTGAAGGTTTTAACTTCAGAGTTGGCAGTCGAGAAGGCTTCCTCGAATCATTGGCAAATAAGATTCTCCTTGAAACATCTTTTTCTGAGCAACTCTCCAAGGCTAGTGAAGAGATTAGAGAATTGAGGGCTTTGTTAAGTGAGAAAGAAGTTAATGCCGGTGAACTTGTGCAAACTTTGACTTAGACTCAAGAAGATCTCCATGAGTCTTCTGATAAGGTCCGTTCTTTAGAAAGTTCACATGCTTCTCTTCAAACTTCTTATGATTCTGCCTTGGTTGAGAATGAAAAGCTCAAAAGTGAAATTGATCAATGGGAGAAAGATTATGAGATTCTTAAGGACAATACTGCAATTAAAGTGAGTTGGGAAATTGTAAACACTCGCCATGACATCCTTGTGGAAGCTAGCCAAGAGGGCTTTAACTTGGAAGCTGAATTAGCTAAGATAAAAGAAACTATTGAAAAGAATCAGCAAGGCCAAGACTTTCCTTCGCCCATGGCTGATACCCTCGAGCATATTGACGACGATATGGATATGGTGAATGCTCTAACTACTTCAAGCCAATTTGAACCTTCTGCTTCTGGTGACCCTGCTTTGAACCCCTCTTCAACTCCTCAGTGACAAGTTTATGAAATGTGACTTCTTCTTTTTTTTTCTTTTGGTGGAATATGGTTTTAACCCCCTGTCCCATTTGGGGGTTTAGTGTTTTGGAAATGATAAGTCCCCAGACCTTTTTGGGGCATTTTTGTATAAATGACACATAGTTTATGACTAAGATCGTACATAATCTAAACTTTTCAATATTAAGAAGTTTTCTATTTTAACTTTGTTATTTTAAGCTTATGTTTTGCTCGTCTTTGTCTTTGTACTTAAGGACTTGTTAATTAATTTGTGGGTTTATGTTTTACCCATTTTTTGCATTTTTTGTTTCATAAAATGGTTTATTAACTTCATGGATGTTTGAATCACACATGAATTTTATGAAAGAGGGGCCTTTTTTTTACACTTAATGAAGAAGACGTCTTCAACTTCATAATGGTGTAAATGTACAACAAAAGAAATAGGAACACACATGTTTCTTGAAATAACTTTGATAAAATTTTTATTTGAACTTTGTCAAGTTTAAATAACATTTTACATGTGTTTAAATAACTTCTATGACTTTTTCGTACATGTTTTCTTTAGAACAGATTTCAAAAGAGGAAATAAAATTCAAGGTTTTCCTTTATAACCTATTTCTATATATTGCCTTTAACCTAGATATCATAAAATTTTGAATTCTATAAGGTTTTACGATTGGTTTTGTGTTATTGGCTCGTAACTTTGCTCTGAACTTGACTCATTCGATGAGTAGACTTTGAGGTTTTGATTTGTATTTTCGGCTATCTTCTTCAGTCTTCTTTGCCTTCTTTATATATAAGCTCTATATATACTATATAGTCCCCCATGTGTTTGAGATTTGAAGTATGAAATCTCGAGCACTTGATTACTCCTCTCATTCGGTCCTTTTCCTGAAAAGCAAAAAAACATACGGGACTCAGAGGTGCGATTATAGATAAAGACTGCTTAACCCGTTTGAATTTCTATCAGAATAGTTGTAACCCTAGATAGGGAATTTATACTTTTCAACGTGTCTTGCAGGTCGTGATTCATCATTTAGTACGAGTTAGCTTTTTTCCTATCATCTAATATTGTTAGTAAAATTTTAACAATTCAAGAATAAAATTTTATAATGAGGATACCTGACCCTGGATATTTCTTTTCTTTAGAACCAGTATCTCTTTAGAAGAACGACATTCTAATTTGAAGGTAATATATTGCCATACATTGTTTCCAGCTCGTATGCTCCTTTTTCTGCGATACCATGAATCTTATAAGGTCATTCCAAGGTTGGACTTAACTTTCCCGCATTAGCCGCTCTAGTGGATTGAAAAATCTTCTTGATTACGAAGTCCCCAATCTTGAAATATCTTAGGCGAGCTTTCCGATTATAATATCGTTCCATAACTTGATTTTGTGCCGCCATTCTTATTAATCCAGCTTCCCTTCTTTCTTCAAGTAAATCTAAGTTTATTCGCATTTCTTCTTCATTAGATTCCTCAAATGCTTGTGCATATCTCGTGCTTGGTTCCCTATCTCGACTGAGATTAAGGCTTCAGCTCTGTATACCAGTGAAAACGGTCTTTCTCCCCTACTTGTTTTTGTTGTCGTGTGTTAAACCCATAAAACACCTGGTAACACTTCTGGCCAATTGCCTTGGGATTCCTTCTATCGTTTCTCCAAATTGTTAATAATGCCTTTATTCGTCGATTCAGCTTGTCCATTACCCATCGGATTGTAAGGAGTTGAGGTAATCCTTTTGATTTGCCAACTCTGAAAAACTTCTGTGATCTGTGCACCTATAAATTGTGGGCCGTTTTCACATACAGTTTCCTTTGTTACGCCGAATTGGCATATGATACTTCGCCAAATGAAATCTCTGACCTCTTTTTCTGGTACATGTTTAAAATCACCTGCTTCCACCCACTTAGTAAAGTAATCAACGAGTACTAGCAAAAATCTTACCTTGCCTTTTGCTTGTGGTAGTGGACCCACAATATCCATCCACCACTTCATAAAAGGCCCCGGTGCAGTGACTGGATGTAACAATTCCCCGGGTCTATGCATATTGTAACTGTATCTTCGGCAGTTGTCCAATTTAGCTACAAAGTATTCCATTTCTTCTTTCATTTTGGGCCAATAATACCCTGCTCTAACCATGGTTTTCACTAAAGATCTTTCTCCCGCATGATTTCCACCATGTCCCTCGTGTATTTCTCTCATCACATAATCTGTTTGATAAGGTCCAAGACATCTTGCTAAAGGACCATCGAACATTTTTCGATAAAGATTGCCTTGCTTTTAGTAGTCCCGAGCAACTTTTTTGCGAAGCCCATGAGCCTTTTTCTTATCTTTAGGGACGGTTCTGTACTATAAAATAGTGACAATCTCGTTCCTCCAATCCCAAGTTAAATTATTGAAATTTACCTTATTTCTATCTTGATCGAGTACTAAATGACATAGATGTATTACAGAGATATTTTCATCATTTGTTACTTCTGCCGCAGATGCAAGATTAGCTAAGGCATCTGCCTCAACATTCTCCTCTCGTGGTATCTGCACAACCTTCCAGGTTTGGAATTGTCTAACCAGATCTCGCGTCTTCTCCAGGTATTGCTGCATTCTTGCCTCCCTTGGTGTATAAGTCCCCAGCATTTGGTTAACTACGAGCTGCAAATCACTTTTGATTACGACCTGTTGTATGTCAAGTTCGCATGCCAGTTCTAAACCTGCAATCACAACTTCATACTCTTCCTCATTGTTAGTCACTATATGACATTTTATAGCTTGCAGTATGGTTTCACCCGTAGGTGGTACTAAAATAATTTGACCTGCCCCTTTCACATTAGATGAGCCATTAGTAAATAAGGTCCAGGTTCATAGATTAGATACATTGAATACTTGTAGTTCTTTTTCTGCTTCTAGTTGCATCCCTTGGCTAAAAATGGCTAAAAAATCTGCGAATACCTTTGACTTTATTGCAGTTCTAGGTTGATATGTGATGTCATATTCACTCAATTCTATGGCCCACTTGTCTAACCTACCCGATAATTCCTGTTTGTGTAATATATTACGTAGGGGATAAGCAGTCACTACAGAGATAAGGTGACATTGAAAATAAGGCCTTAATTTCCTAGATGCCTGAATCATGCGAATGCAAGTTTTTCTAGTTGAGAATACCGTGTCTCCACATCTAATAATTATTTGCTAACATAATAAATTGTAGACTATTTACCTTGGTCTTCATGAATCAACTCAGCACTCACCGCTTCTTCTAAAACAGCAAGGTAGATAAGCATCCTTTCCCGATCTTTCGGTTTTGCAAGCAACGATGGATTTGGTAAGTAGACTTTTAGGTTTTTGAGCGCTTGTTGACATTCCTCAGACCATTAAAATTGATCTTGCTTTTTATGAGATGAAAAGAACTTAAAGCATTTTTCTGATGACTTGGAAATAAATCTTCCCAAGGCCGCAATTCTTCCCGTCAGTCTCTGCACCTCTTTCTTACTTGTAAGCATGTCAGGAATTTCTTCAATGGCTTTAAACTGTGTGGGATTTACTCCAATACCACGGTTAGAAACAAGAAAACCCCAACACTTACCTGATGAAACCGCATATGCACATTTCGGGATTGAGCTTCATATTAAATTTTCGTAAGATCTGAAATGTATCAGACAAGTGGAGTATATGATCTTCTGATTATTGTGATTTGACAAGCATATCATCTATGTAGACTTCCATCGTTTTTCCTATATGTTCCTGGAACATTTTGGTCATCAACCTTTGATATGTGGCACCAGCATTTTTTAGGCCAAATGGCATTGCTTTGTAACAGTAAGTCCCCCTATCTGTTATAAATGAAGTTTTTTCCTCATCCAGAGGATCCTTTTTTAATTGATTATACCCTGAATATGCATCTAAAAAGCATAACAATTCATGTCCTGCACTAGCATCAATTAGTTGATCTATATACAGTAACGAAAAATAAACTTTAGGACAAGCTTTGTTAAGTTCGGTCTAGTCTACACAAACTCGCCATTTGCCATTCTTTTTTTTGTTCTACTACAGTATTAGCTAATTAATTAGGATATGTTACCACACGGATAGATTCAACTTTTTAAAAGTTTTTGGACCTCATCCGAATCACCTGATTTTTGAAAGATCTATACTTTCTATTCTTTTGTTTTATATGTGGATATGATGGATCTTCATTTAACTTGTGAGTCATTACTTCGGGGGTATCCCTATTGATAAGTTAGGATTTTAACATGATTAAAGCCCTACTTGCTATTGCTTTGGTTACAAATTGCCACAAAATAGTCCCAAAATGCTTGCAAATTGCGCTTGATTGCAGGTTTGAGCAACGAAATGACAAAATGTCAAAGATCGACTCAAAATGGAGCGAAACCTGCCAAGTGTCAAAGACAAAGTGAAGTGAGGGACAGGAAGACGTAGGCCGGACCACACAGATATGCCACGCGGCCGCGTTAGGAGATTCAGAGACTGATTAATCAAGGGATAATCTGCGCGGCCGCGCTCCATTTATGCGCGGTCCGCGCCAGTCATGTTTAGAGACCACAATTGCAAGAACAAACTCCCACGCGGCCGCAATATAAATCAGTGCGGTCCACGTAGATGAGATTCAAAGAGTTGGAGTTTTTGCCAAGGCTAGCCACGCGGCCGCGTTACATTTCTGCGCGGTCCGCGGTCCCAAATTCTGAAAGGAGATTTTTAGAGTCCAAGAGCCAACGTGGCCGCGCGACCTTTTTACGCGGTCCGCGCTGACCCCGCAGGGGTATTTTTGTCCAGTTTTCCAGCTCGATATAAATAGGATATTTTACCATTTTTAGGTCAAGTTTTACATTCTGAACAAGATCTGCGCTCGTGAGAATAGTGTTTTAGCCTATTTTGGGCACTTTAGCATTAATTCTTCCATAGATTCTTGTAGTTTAACTTTAGCAATTAATTAATATGCTCAGTTCTTCATCTATTTCTTCTATTTCTTCTTTAATTATGTCTAGCTAAATCCATTAGCTAGGGTTGTTGCTCAACCCTAGTGTGGGTAATTGATGGGTGTTGCTTCTTAATGATCGATTGATATTGGGTGTTTGATATTTGGGTTAATTTTATGCTTTAATTAAGGATTGGTGGTTGCGAACATTGATTCTAGCTTAGTGGGTTTTGACTCTTCTTGAGAAAGAGAGTCTATGACCCCAAAATTGACCCAACAAGGGATTTGGATGGACCCATGAGAAATGGTAGTCCCAATTAACGGGTTAAATCTCGAGAGAGTAATCACCCTACTTGAATCCTAGTTTCTTGGTCTAATTGACCTACCCAATTGGTCTCAAGAGAGTCAATTGGGCAAAATCTCTCACTCTACCGAGAGGTGTGAGAGTGGGTACATTTGTGCAAGAGTTGTAACATTGATCCCAATTATGTCAATCTATGATTAGTAGTCTATACCTGTTAGTTAACCTCCTAGGTAATGCCATGACCCTAGTTCCTTTCTTTATCTTAAATACAACTTAGAAAATATTCATTTAACATAATTTAGTCTTGATAATTAGTTGATAAATGAAAACCCAAAAACGTTAGAAGTGCAATTAGAAGCAAAAAGGCATTCCTAGTCTAGACAGATACGCAACTCCACTCCAAGCTCTATGTGGAAAAATCGACCCCGATACCACTATTCGGTTAAAAGCTGTAGCACTCGCTCATCCTACCTTTGTGTAAGGTCGAGTTGGCAGTGATTACGTTTTGGCGTCGTTGCCGGGGAGCTTACGGTGTTGACTATCTTTGTAGCTAGTTTTTCATTTTGCTTCTCTTTCCTTATTTTTACTAATTTTATTTGTGTCGATCTATCAGGTACAAATGACTCTAAACGGAAATGATGTTTTTGGCAACGTGGTCGCGGGGGAGGAGGTTGAGGATCCTGAACAAGAAGATGTATTACCTCAAGCTCCAAGGATAGGACGAAATGCCAATGCAAATGCTAATGCAAATGAGAACATACCATACCCTTCTCCGCCTCCACCAAGAGTAGCTCCCAGAGTCCTTCCAAATCAGGGTTATGCAAGTGCCATAGTTCCTCCCTGAATCCGGGCGGGAAATTTTAAAATCACCAATGTTATGTTGACTCTGCTCGAGCAAATAGGGTATTTTACGGGCGCCTCCGATCAAAATACATACAAGAACTTGAAGGGGTTCGTAGATACTTGCTGGGTGAGTGAACAAAAAAATGTGTCAGAAGACGCTTTGAGATTGAGGCTTTTCCCATTTTCTCTTTGGGGTAAAGCATTGGATTGGTTAGAAAGGCTGCCAAATTATTCCATCACAACATGCGATGAATTGGCGGACAAATTTATTGCCAGGTCCTTTTCTCTAAGGCATATGGCAGCGCTCCGTGATGAAATTTCGTCTTTCAAACAAGAGCCAATGGAACCCTTGCATGAAATATGGGAGAGATTTAGAACTATGGTTAAGAGTGTCCAAATAATGATATGAATGATGTGATGATTCAACAAACATTCTATAGGGGCATCAACACAACCAACCAATGTACTGTGAACCAATTGGCGGGAGGAAATTTTATGAAGCTCCCTTACAATGAAGCTTGTGATGTGTTAGATGATATGGCCGATACGTCTTAAGCATGGAAAAGCCGGGAAAACGCTCCTCAAGGTGACCCTAATGTGATACATTTGCATAAGGAGTTGCATGATTACGGCCAAGCCATTGCCGAACTCACAACAACAATGAACCAATTGGCGAAAGAGCAATTGCAACAAGTTCAAAAACTGTGCCAAGTTAATGCCATGGAAGTAGTGAATATGATGAAAAGAAGGCAAAGAGTGCAACAACCTCAATGAAACTGTGATAACTATGATGATAGTGGTGGTTATTCGAACGAGTGCTATGATGAGCAAAGTAAAGATTGTCAATATATTAATAACTACCAAGGAAATAGAGGAAACCAGGGAAATCAACAATGGCGACCCCAAGGAAATTGGGGCAATCAACAAGGAAGTGGAAATTGGAATAACAATAATCAACAACATAGTGGTGGAAATTGGAATAGGAACAACCAAAGCAACATTTGGGGGAATACAGGTAACAACGGTGGAAATTGGAACGGAAACAACAATAACAATTGGAACAACAACAATGGTCAAGGTGGGTGGAGTAACAATGGTGGTCAAGGTAATCGGGGTTAAGGCTTTCAAAGGCATCCGATATTTCAACAACCGAACAGCCCGCCGCCGTTTCAATCTCAAGGGTCTTGTACTTCGGGAAATGATTTTGGTAGAATTGAAGTTATGTTTGAGCAAATGATGAAGAAGAACCAAGACTCTGATGCTCAATTGGCTTCCCACAACATTTTCATTCGTAACTTGGAGGTGCAACTTGGTCAAATTTCTCAATCTTTAAATACTCGACCAAAGGGTGCTCTACCAAGTGACACGGTAGTAAATCCTAAGGATGGGCACAATAATCATGTGATGGCAGTGACAACGCAAAGTGGATGAGGCGGTGATGTGCATGCCTGAAGAGAAAATAAAGTTATGGTTAATGAAAATGAGTTGCGAGATGATGATATGCCTTTGGTGGTTGAGGATATAGTGGAACCCCATGTGAACAATGATGTGCGCATTGATATTAATGATGTTGAGGAGGAGACACAAGAGACCGTGAACCCGTATAGGGAACACGCGATTGATACGCCCGAGCCGATGGTGCCTAAAGCCGAGGCACCCTTGCCTAGGCCTCCTCCACCTTACCCTCAAAGGATAGCAAAGCAAAACGGAGACAACCAATTCAAGAAGTTTATTGAAATGATGAAGAGTCTTACTATAAATGTGTCATTGGTGGAAGCCCTTGAACAAATGCCGGGGTACGCAAAATTTATGAAGGATTTGGTTACTAAGAAGAGGACAATGGAGTGTGAAACAATCAAGATGACGCATCAAGTGAGTTCTATTGTTCATTCTATTGCCCCAAAACTCGAAGATCCCGGAACTTTCACTATCCCTTGCACTATTGGTAGTGCGGAGTTTGCTAAAGCCTTGTGTGACTTGGGGGCTAGTATAAACTTGATGCCCTATTCGGTTTCGAAGACCCTAGGAATTGGTCAACCTAGACCAACTTCCATGCGACTTCAAATGGCGGACCGATCAATGAAGCATCCCTTGGGCATAATTGATGATGTCCTTGTTCGTGTTGATAAGTTCATATTGCTGGTGGATTTTGTGATATTGGACTGCGAGGTGGATTTTGAGGTGCCAATCATTCTTGGAAGACCTTTCCTAGCTATAGGGAAGGCATTGGTAGATGTTGAAGCTGGAAGAGTTGACATTCCGTGTGGGTGATGAGAAAGTGGTATTTCATGTATGCAAATCAATGAGGCAACCCAATAGCACGGAGGTCTGTTCATTTGTGGACATTGTCATATCCGTGATAGTGGATGACACAAGTGCATTGATAAATGTTGAAGATCCTCTTGAGGCCGTGCTTCTTAACATGGATGCCAATGATGATGTTGGTAGAGTGGAGTGCGTGAATGCATTGCATGGCATGGGTTCGTATTCATATGAGCCTAGGAAGCTATCTTTGGATCTAGAGAATCGCAAAACTCCTCCAACCAAGCCATTCATTGAGGAGCCGCCGGTGTTGGAGTTGAAGGTACTTCCTCCACACATCAGGTATGAGTTTTTGGGTTCAAATTCTACTTTACCTATTATTCTTTCCTCGTGCCTAACTAACATGAAGGTTGACGCCACTTTGGCAGTTTTTCAAAAGTGCAAAAAGCCGATTGGATGGACATTGGCGGATATTCGGGGGATAAGCCCCGCATTTTGCATGCAATATAGTTTTGGAGGAGGATGCAAGGCCATCTCTTGAACATCAAAGAAGGTTAAATGAGTCTATGCAAGAAGTGGTAAATAAAGAGGTTGTCAAGTGGGTGGACGCCGGTATGGTTTACCCGATCTCAGATAGTTCATGGACCTCTCCGGTCCAATGTGTGCCAAAGAAGGGTGGAATGACAGTCGTGACCAATTCCAACAATGAGTTGATTCCTACTCGGAAGGTTACGGGTTGGAGAGTGTGTATGGACTATAGAAAGCTTAACAAGGTAACAAGAAAAGATCATTTCCCACTACCATTCTTGAAAAAATGCTCGATCGACTTGCGGGCCGGGCCTTTTATTGTTTTCTAGATAGCTACTCGGGGTACAATCTGTGCATTCATGTGCAGCTAGGGGAGTTCGGTACCGACTATTGGTAAAGGAGGCATATGCCAGAGGAGATAAGACAAGGCTCAACAGAGGGGATCTGGTAACTGTTATAAGTGTGGAGGAGTGGGGCATATTCTCATTGCCCCGGAGGATCAGGAGAAGACAACCTTTACATGTCCTTATGGCACATTCGCTCTCTCGAGAATGCCATTTGGACTATATAATTCCCCGGCGACCTTCCAAAGGTGTATGAAGGCAATTTTCACTAACATGGTGGAGGATATCTTGGAGGTCTTCATGGACGATTTCAGCGTGGTGGGGGATTCATTTGAGGAATGTCTAGTGAATTTGGATAGGGTGTTGGAAAGATGTGAAGAAACCAATCTTATGCTCAACTGGGAGAAATGTCACTTTATGGAGCAAGAGGGTATTGTATTGGGTCACAAAATCTCAAAACATGGAATTGAAGTTGATAAGGCAAAAATTGAGGTTATTTCAAGGCTCCCTCCCCCTACATCTGTCAATGGGGTGGGGAGTTTTCTTGGTCATGCCGAGTTCTACCGGCGATTCATTAAAGACTTCTCGAAAATTGTGAACCCGCTTTGCAAATTGTTGGATAAGGATGTCATATTTGTCTTTGATGAGAAGTGTATGGAGTCTTTTGATCTATTGAAACACAAGTGGACCACAACTCCTATCATCACTGCACCTAATTGGGAATTGCCCTTTGAACTCATGTGCGATGCGAGTGATGTGGCGGTAGGTGCGGTGCTAGGCCAAAGGATCAAAAAAATGTTCCATCATGTGTATTATGCTAGCAAAACAATGAATGATGCCCAAAGAAACTACATGGTGACGGAAAAAGAGCTATTGGCTATTGTGTTTGCAATGGAGAAATTTCGACCTTATCTTATGGGGGCAAAGGTGATCATACACACAGACCATGCAGCCCTCCGGTATTTTATGACAAAGAAGGATTCGAAAACAAGGTTGATAAGATGGGTGCTACTCCTTCAGGAATTTGATTTGGAGATTATGGATAGGAAGGGAAGCGAGAATCAAGTTGCGGACCATTTTTCCTGGCTATAGGAAGAGGGGAGACCATGTAATGGTGTTGAGATAAATGATACCTTCCCCGACGATCAGCTTCTTTCGGTTTCTATGTGTGATATACCTTGGTTCGCGGACATCGCCAACTTTATTGTGACCGGTAATGTCCCGTGTGAGCTCTCTTCTAACCAAAGGAACAAACTCAAGCGGGATAGCTTGGATTTTTATTGGGATGATCGGTATTTGTTTAATATTTGCACGGATGGGGTGATAAGAAGATGTGTACCGGAAAGTGAACAAACGAACATATTGGAGTCTTGTCACTCTTCTCCCTATGGTGGCCATCATGGGGG